>VMDO01013734.1:0-57001 GCA_007922755.1 Pedetes capensis | reverse complement strand
TAAACTCTAAAACAACAGTGTAAAATAAAACTAAAATAAATAATAGCAAATAAGCCCACAGGGATAAATGGAATTAGAAAAAAACACCCAATGCTAAATTAATAAGAAAGTAAATCGATAAAGGAGAAAGAAAAGCACAAAGAAAAGACTTAAATACACCACTAGCAAGATGACAAATTAAATCTAACAATGATAATTAAAAAGAACTTGTGTAGACCTGTGCTATTCAATATGGTAGTCACTAGCCACACGTTGCTAATAAACATTTGATATACGGCTGTTGTGAATAGCTAGATTTTAAAGACAGTACAAAAATGATAAAATAGCCTATCAATAATTTTATAATGATTACTTAAATGTATTTTATATTGGGTTAAATCAAATACATAATTGAGATTAATTTCACCTTTCTATCTTTTTAATATGAGTAGTAGAAAATTCAAAAATACATATGTGGCTCATATTATAATTATGACAGCTCTGATCTGACCATTCCAATTAAATGACAGGGATTGTCAAATGGAATAAAAAGCCAGATTCAGTTACACTCTGTGCGCAAGAACCCAACTTTGATGTAAAGGCATAGGACAAGTGAGGAAAAAAATAAATAGGGTAGTGGATACTGGTCTTAATCCCCAACATGAAATCAAAAATTACATGAATTGTTTCATGTTTTCCAAATATCTTTAGACTTTTGTAGATTTAGGTGCTTGAGATACAAAGTAACTTACAAGTGTAAACATTACATTATTGATCATAAAATACAATAAAATGCATCAAGGGTCAGGTAAGTTTTGTAGTAGCCACAGTTTATTTTTTGGTATCTTCCCAATTCCCTGTTACTCTCTTCATGGGATGATTGTACTGATAATGCCTCCCATTTTATCTGCCGCCCCCAGATTTTCTTCTCCTCCTTGGTTGTGAGCTAATTCTGTGTTAAGTATGTATTGAAAAATATTTAGGACATTACTTATAAGTAACTTATCTTACCAGAGGGCTCTAGAAATATGTTGTAGGAGAAAAAAAAACCCACTTCATTATCAAAGGAATAAAAATCTGTGGCTGGATTGAAACATGACTCCTTGAAAGGCCATGTGGGGGGGGGGGGTGAGGAGCCTGCCATATGCCATTCAAATGAGACCAGTCAGGTGGCATAGCTGATGAAAGAGTTAGTCATCTCCCTCATCAACACATGCAAAATATCCAGCTCATTAAAGGTTTTACAGGGCTCTATTCTCTGGACAGGTCACAAATCATCTGTCCTGTTTGAAGGACATTGCAAAACAGAAGTGTGTCCACAGGAAGGTCATCAGGATCGTGGTGGGGCAGGAAACCATTTCAACCCAGGATCACTGAAACAATTGGAAATATTTAGCCTGGAGAAGTCTCAGGAGCAAAATAATTCTCAAATACTTAATAGATAACCACAGAGCAATGAGAACAGATGTACACTCTGTTGTTTCAAAGAAGATCGTTATAATAAGAAAGACACTTAGGAGACACTTTAGAGCTCTCTATTAATAGAATGATAGAAGAGAGGGGGATATGCCTCACCAGAAACATTCAAATCAAGGTGAGTGAAGGGTACTCTGTCAGGAATAACAGAGAAGTAACAAGTACCTTGAGAAAATACTTAACTAGATGCCAAGATTGCTTCCAAAAATGATAAGACTGGAAGTACAAGAAGTGGAGGTTGATCTTTTCCTTGAAACACTCACCTATTACTTTATTTTTATTAGCATATATTCATTGTACAAAATGACAGATTTCATTATAATTGTTTATACATGTATATGCCTACAGCTGTACCTCTGTGGCATCCAATCCTGTCAGATCTTGGAAGCTAAGTAGGGTCGGGTCTGGTTAGTACTTGGAAGGGAGACCGCCTGGAAACACCAAGTGCTGTAGGCTTGGGAGAAGGACCCAGCAACCCACACCCCCCAAGAAATCTGCCACTGAAAACCCTACAAATAGCAAAGAAGCAGTAACAATACTCTTTTGCCTGTTGTACATAGAGTTGCTATGAGTCGGATACGGACTCGATGGCACCTAACAACAACAACATACATGTATATCATGCCCTTTGATCTTATTTACTTCCAGTACCCTCTCTTGTCCCCCCTCTTCCTGGTCCCCTTCTTCCCCTCAAATAGTACCCCCTTTACTTTTGTGTGTGTGTGTGTGTGTGTGTGGTAATGGTGGTGGTGGTGGTAAGTGCCATCGAGTTGTGTTTGACTCATATAGACCCTCATTGGGTTTTCAATGGCTGATTTTTGGGGATTGTTTTGGGGAGTGGACTGCCACATCCTTCTCCCATTTTTGCAGTGCTGTAAATCTATACATATACATATATATATATATATATATATATATATATATATATATATAAATCTACATTCTGTATATAAGAGAAAACTGACATTTGTCTTTCTGGATCTGACCTACTTCACTAACATGAAGCAACACTTGTAATTCTGTTTTTCAAATGATCTTTTTTAGTAGAAAGAAGTGGATTCCTTATTCTTCTATTAACTACTATGTGCAGACAATTGTAATATCAACTTCACTTCTACTCAGTGATGTAGTGAACACCAGAGAGATGCCGAAATAAAAAGAATTAAGATCACAGGAAATTTTTGACAACTGTATGTGGCAGTGTATTCAGGATCATGCTAGTTAATAAGCTGCCTATCCCTAGTTATAAAGTACACAAGGTAAGGTCAGGTAATTGATTACTGATTTGACCTCAATGAGCAAAATGCTGCCTATCACCACACATGGCGCCTTCCAGCAGTATTTCTACCAACCATTGTATTTTGACTGAACAATGTTAAAACAAGAAGATTTGCCCTTGATTTTTAATATAATGTTGTTCCATGTAAAAATGTTTTCTTGTTTTGTGTAGATCTAGGGGTAAAACTCTCCAAGGAAACCTGTTTTTAAATGAATAATGTTCGTGTTGTCTAAATATAGTTCTTCCAAGTATTAAATGAATTGCTATATTTTAATAGTTTGCATTGTTCTTGCACCTGGAAGAATAAATGAGTTTTCCCCTCTCTGGCATGAAAAACATTGTACTGAAACAATATGCAAATACAGAGTTCTAATTTGATCAGAACATTATGGTCTCATTATGTCTGTGTGAATACATATTTACCAAGCTGTCAATTCCATAATCTCTAGAAACAGGGACTAAAACTTATTCTGTTGGTTGTGGGTCATCTAATCTGTTTAGCTAAGGAATAGGGCATTTTTTAAAAAAAATCTGTGAATACACACTGTTGGCAGCAGATTGCTGCTGCCTAAAACTTGTTTTTTCTTTTCTCTCGTATTAATTTAGTTAATGTTGAGCCCATGGTCACCTTGTTGGAGACTACTTTTTTACCTTCCCTTATATGAATAAATTCTTCCAGGCTGGTTTATTACTGATGGATTTTGTTTCTTTTTTTTCTTATTTTTCCCCTGTGCAGGGGATCAAAACCAGGGTCTTGCAAATACTAGGAAGGCGTTCTACCACTGAGCTATATCCCTAGCCCTGGATGCTTTAAGTAGGCAGTTTTCTCATGTGGTTGAGCAATATTAGTGAACGTGATCTATGTGTCAGTTGCTTAAAAAAAAAAAAAGTAACTTATCCTCCACATTCCATGGGCTTAACACAAGTACAAAGTCATGACCCATGACCCAGCTCAAAAAATGGGTGAGATCGATCCCCTTGAGAAGGGTGAAGCAATAATATGCAAGTAATATCCTGAGTCTCTGAATGACCATGTGAAACAGCAAAGATCTCTAAGAGATATTAGGGATAGAATTGGCCAATCTTTTATCTTTCCAAAAATATGATAGGCAGGAGCTTCTCCTCTGCAAACTGGTTAGTCACTATCAGCTGAAGATGGAGAAGGAGTACTCTGGCTTGGTTAACTACAACCCCTGGCCCACATGCAGAACTATCCCTGGAATGTAGCTATAGTTTGTTTCAGAACTGCTATGGAAATCAGGGCTACTTGTGTGCATGGCTTAGAATGTTTAGGTGCTGTTATCATTTGTTTTACTACTTGAAGTACACTTGAGGCGTAGGAGGTTATGCTAAAACAATTTGACCCTACATATATTCCCCTAGAAACATTAGTGACTTATTTCAGTGATATATACAGGAAATGCAGGGAACGGGGAGGCCAGTGCACAATTTGTCCTAAAGGAAGAGTATGTTATCACTGCTATTGTTTAGAATGCCTGCAGCCATAGCACTGTGGCCAACGATCCCATCTCAGAAGCTAAACAGACCCAGGCCTGGTTAGTACTTGGATGGGAGACCGCCTGGGAATACCAGATACAGTAGGCTTGAGAGAAGGACCTAGCCACCCTCTCCCAAAAATCAATCTGCCATTGAAAACCCTATGGATAGCAGAGAAGCACTGACAATAGCATTTCATCTGTTGTAAGTAGGGTTGCTATGAGTCTGATACCAACTCAACAGCACCTAACAACAACAACATTGTTTAGAATCGCTAATGTACTGCAATAACAAAAGCAAACTGACTTTTAATTGTTGTTGATATTGTTTCAAAGTTCTCTACACTCAGTTATCTCCTGACTACCTATACCAGGGTTCACTCCCAAATGTCCATCCAACCTATGCCTCTGACTTATCTGATTGGATTTTGCACAGCTATTTTTCAGAATTGCTCAAATCTCTGAAAAGAAGAGATTCGCTGTTTAGGGTTATTTGATAAGACAAATTAAATGAAACAAATAATGCCAAAAAAAAAGTTATTCTTGGTAAATGCTTTTACTAGACAGTGCAAGGGATACACCAATATCCCCGTTATGGTTTAGATCTGAATGACCTCCAAAGATCATAGGTTCAAATGTTTGGTCCCCAGTTGATGGTGCTGTTTGTGGAGGCTATGGACGTTTGGGAGGTGAGACTTAACTTTGCAGAAGTGAGTCACTGGAAGCGGGCCTTTGAGGTTTTTACTCAAATGCACAGCCTAAATGCCTGCCCCACCAGAATGCCATGCCACCACTATGGACTGATCCTCTAATTGTGAGGTACCAATAAACTTTTTCCTCCATAACTTTGTTTCAGTTTGTTTTTCTGCTGCAGCAACAACAGCTGACTAATACAATCCCCTTGGCTATTCACCATTTCCACGCATGCCAGCCCAAATACAAACTGCTCTTCATTGCCCCAGTGATGGGCAGCTTCTTCCTGAAGTTACTATTTCTGCATTACATTTTCAGTCCTTTGATATCTATTTAATGATTCCCCTATATTAAATTATTTTTGTAAAAATAGCTGGTGGTTTTTCTGAGTGGATCTTGATTGATAAAGCAACAAAATCCTGAATAAAAATGTCTAAGCCATTTAAGACAGACTTTCATCTCAATAATTAAAAGAATTTAGGAAGGTTACACTACTATCTCCCACAAATGCATGGTTTAGAAAATGGTTATTCTTTCCAGGAATGATTGTGTACACTTGTAATCCCTACAATTTAGGAGAAGGAGACCAGAGGGTCACAGGTTTGAGGGCAGAGGCAAGTTACATAACTACTGAGACCCTGTGTCAAGATAAAAAAATTAAAAAGGTTCTGGGATGCAGTTTAAGTGGTAGAGCACTTGCAAAGTATCCACGAGGCCCTGAGTTCCACCTCAAAGAACCACAAAAAAGTCATTCAAAAAGATAAGAGTAAAAAGAATACTGAATTCAGAAATCAGAATCCCTGAATAGAAGATCCTGTCTTCATCAGTGACTCAACCTTGGACATATCAACTATATTTTTGAGCTCTGAAGTTCTACCAGGGAGTTAATGATCCCTACCTTGTCACAGATTTGAGATGCTCACTTGAAATACTAGACATTGACTTGCTTTGCAAATTATAATTCATCTTGACATGAAAGTTATTCATTATTTGTTAATATTTACACATTTGAGAATTAAGAATATACAAATTAAAATCTAAAGATTATTTTAAATTTTTATATTAATTTTATGAAAATAATTGATTTTGGTAGGCTCTTTAGCCATTAAAAAACCACTTATTTCTTTTTATCATCATGTTTTTATTTGCCTGTGTATATTACTGTGTCTATTCACCATCAATAAGATTTTTACTTCTGTGTTTACTCTTGGTGCATGGACTGTTGCTTTGAGCCTCTGAAATGCAGCAACTCAATTCTGATTAAACACTTGATTACAAAACAAATGAATGTGAAAATACTGTTTCTGATAGATTTATATTTTCTTTTATCAGTGATATTTTTGGTGATTTTAGTATTATTTTAAAGCATATTTGTTAGGCTATTTAATCCTACAACCAACCAATTTAATGTGCTCCATTTCTAAAAATAAGAGTTTCTGTGAGTCACAGCTATAACTATAGAAGAAAACTGACAGTTCTGAGGATGAAAATAGAAAAATAACCAGTGGACTTTATCATGTGGATCTCTCACCTGCTCAAACTCAGCATGCTTCAAAAACACCTCATTATTTCTCCCACCATATAGAGCCACAGTTACGCTATTTCTGTCTCCTAATCATTCACATTGCAAATTCTGAGCCACCCCTGTCTCTATCTTCTCTGCGTTCTTCAATTGCAGTGAACTGACAAACTTGCTTTTCACTTTTCCATGTCCACCTCATATACTTCTCCTTTCTTCCTTTTCATTTTCACTACCCAACCCCTGCTCTGGCCTGCAACTTCTGGACTACCAGAATCACCCTAATGAGTTTCCATGCTTCTAGACTTTCCCCCTTCTGAAGCAATTCATATTATACATCTAGATGGGTTTTGCTGTACTCCTGAGGTCCTCAAGAAAAAAAATTTCAGGACCATTTTGCTAAGATGTCATAGAGGAAATCCAGACAATGCAGCCCTTCCAAAACTGAAGTTCTATTATCCTATGATTCTACCCACATGTCTTTCATGTTTCCATGTAGGTCTCTCCATTTTCCCTTTTTCTGTTTCTTTCCACATTCCTTATTCCAAGATCTGTTATGTGATACCTTGGACTAAGAAGTGAAAGATGGTCCGTAAGTTAGAGGGGATTTTGAATTGAATTTAAACTTATACTGGTTGCTTCTAAAATGCCTACAGCATATTAAAGTCTCATTATAAAGAGGAAGGTGCTTGAATTGATCTTTTCTTATTTGTAGTCACATACTAAAATTGTGTTTAGAAGAATTTCCTAATGAAGAACAAGAATTTCTTTAGTCTTCTCTATGTTTAAACAAGTTCATACATTAGGAACTTTCTAATTATGTATTATTCCATTACACTGTTGTGCCGTTTTTATTATAATCTTTCAAATAAACATCTCTGACACTACTGATACTAAGGACTTCGGAATTCCTGAAGCTTTGGGCAATCATTTACTTAGTTCCCAAAATTTTTGAGAATCACTTGAAAATGTGATGCCTTTTTTTGGCATAAAGTTTAACTATAAATGAAACCTTGGAATTAGTGCCTGTTTCAGTTTCTGTGTATAGCTGAAAAAAAAGTTGAAGAACCTCATCTTTGTGAAAATGCAAAATTTTTAAATTTATAAAATATTTTCCTAACATTTCCTCCCTTCTGTTCTCCCACTCATGGACTCATTGAGTGGGAAGTTATGAGGATGGCTGTCTGACTACTGGATGGTGTAGATTACTGGCCCAAAGTGGACCTGTCCATAGTCTAGACAGCAAACCCTGGACATGCATGACCTGGCTCAAAGAAAGCAGACTTGGTCACATTCCTCTCTCAAAAAGTTGAACAAGAACGGAAGATTCTAACTGGAAAGTCAAACAATGGGGCTGAGGTATTTCAATGACAATGCTGGGCTCTGGAAGCTCCATCCTATCACACTCCCCACAGCGGGTTTACACAAAATGTCCCATATGTCTTCCAACCTCTTGGAAGCCAGTGGGAAGAGCCTTTGATCCTGCCAACAAAATAAGCCTAAGTAATGGTAAATAATATTAAGTGAATCTATGTATGCCATTACTCATAGTTGACTTTCAGAGTGCATTATTAATATGCTATAATTGACAAATGCTTAGACTATCTTCCACCTAATTATATTAGATGGGAGCTGGCATAGGGTCTGGCACTAGGTTGGCCCTCAATCAATATTTTTGAATGATTCAATCAATAGCTAAGTGAGCTATCATTTTATAATATTTGACTTGAATAAATTAATGTTTTTGCACATTTCAAAAATGTTTACAGGCCATTATTACTACTTTTATTTGTGTCATTTTTCTTACATTCCCACAGCAAAGTCTATAGACTTACAAAGTATGGTCTGTGAACCGGTCTCAGCAGCAAAACCCCAAAAATGATTAGAAATGTGGAATGTCAGACCTGGCCCCACCTGAACTGAATTAGAGCCTGCATTTTAGGACATTTTGGTCAAGGTTAATCAGTTCAATGATTTTCAACACTCAGTACCTAAGGCCCTTTTAAAAATATTGGTTCCCAAGAACTTTAAAGGATTCTGATGCCCAGGTCCCATCAATACCAATTAAATTAAACCAACACCCTCTGAGGTAGAGAATGTGAACCGGGCACCCACATGGCATGGGGGCTATATGGGCTGTGATCAAAAGATACGGTGAATGTTTAAATTTTTAAAAAATTATTACATTAAAAGACATATTGCCATTAATCTCCCTCAAAATATTCCCCAGGATTCAAACACACTGACCCGATCATTCTTGTCACTTTCTGAAGCAATTCTGCAAGTCCTTTTTCATGAGTGCTCATGGCTGCCTCAATGTCCTGAATTGATTCAAAATGTTTACCTTTCCTGGTCATTTTGACAGTGGGGAAGAGCCAGAAGTTGCACGATTCCAGATCCAGTGAATAAAGTGGATGAGGACACACTGTAATGTTTTCATTTGACAGAAATTGACATGTCAGAGCAATGTGTGACATGGACCATTGTTATGATAGAAGATGAAAGTAAAGACACAAATGAAAGAGGATTTCCAGAACTGCTTCATGATGATGGCATAAGAGTGTTCAAAGCCAGGAGGAGTTTTTTGAGGGGTATTAATGACAATCTGTCTTTTACTATAATAAAGTTTTTAAATTTAAACATCACTGTATATTTTGCTCACATGTCATACTCCTCCACCAGTGGTACTTGGTGAATATATAGCTCTCCATGAGCATGAATGGAGGAGAGAAGTGGACTGAAGAAAGGATGTCATTAATGAGAGAAGTCCTGCTGAAGAAACTAGAAACTTGAGGTGTGATTTAAATATGTTACAAAGCAGCTTGGTTCAAGTAGAAAGTATATCTTGGAGTGGTTCAGAGACTAATCCAACATAAGGAGATTGGGGGTATTTATGGAACTTGTAGAGAGATAAAGCAACTGATCTGAGTTAGGAAGTTATGATTTATAAACCAACAAACAAAAAACAGAGATGTAGACTTGGCATGGAGAAATAACTAATACGGGCACTAAGGTCAGTTGGAAGTTTTCTCACACTTAACCTAAAAATAAAAGTTAAGGGATATGTGTATGACATTCAATCACTTAAAAATATTTTCCCTTTACTCTTGCTTTATAAAAGAATAAAGAGTTCAGTGTGGTAAATTGAGAAATAGAGGAGAATAGAAAAAGAAAGCCTAAATTAGTTATAATTCCATAATCCAGAAATACCTATAATTAATGCTTGATTATATTCCTTCTATACATATCATATTTCTTTGATTGTAGAAGCTTTAGATTTTGAGAACTATCATGAATTCAATAACCAATTAATAATAGGTAATATATGAAATGTGGAATACAATCTTCCTAGCCTTCTATTTTATTTAACTGTTATCAGCCATCAACAGCTATTATCTCAAGTAGGATGACAGGATGATTTTCATAAGTCATACCTGTGATCATTCCTGCTTAGTCTGTTGTAAAAATTAATATGAAGGTTTGAGATATGTTGAAAAATATCAGGATTTTATGCCTTTCCTATTTCATTAAATTTAGTCCAGATTTTACCTTATCTGGAATACATAATTCTTCTTGGTAACCAGCCAGAACATTTCACATATAGAAATTCGGGCCTGAGTAAAAGTCCTTCAGCATGCCTGAATTGGTTACACCACCTCTCCTAGCTTGGAAAATTATAAGACTAGATCAATATCTAGAGAATTGAATGCCATTGCCTGCTGTGTGACCAACCAAATGCATAACAGACAATCTTCTGCATACAAAATAATTTTTGTTTAAGGTATGCATGTATAATAACTTTAAGGCATTAAAAGCATATTTTGCAATTCAAATCTATGTTGGGTACTTATTCTACTCCAATGTAAATGACTCAAATGAAATAGCAATCAAAAAGACATATCTGTACATGAATTTTGATTCCTGTTTCTTCCGCTGATGAAAAAAAAAAAGGAAAAGCCAATATTATGTTATGCTATAGAGTCATCTGTAGCTGCAAGAGAGTTAAAGAAAAATAGAGGTTTGCTTAACCCATTATGTGCTGCTATAATAGATTATCTAAATCAAATGATGTACATACAAAGGTTAGAAATTTACTTCTCAATAGTCCAAAGGCTGAGAAGGCCAAGATCAAGTTGGCAGCATCTGGTGTGAGCTTTGTTGCTATGTTTTCACATGGCGAATGATGCAAGAGAAAAACAGAGAAAACTCACTCTGGTCAGTCCTTTTGTTGTTGTTGTTGTTGTTGTTGTTGTTGTTAGGTGCTGTTGAGTCAGTGTCCAACTCATAGCAACCCTATGTACAACAGGAGAAACACTATTGTCAGTGCTTCTCTGCTATTCATACGTTTTTCAATGGCTAATTGTTTTTTAGGGAGTGGGTCACCATGTCCTGCTCCCAAGCCTACAGCACCTGGTGTTCTCAGGTGGTCTCTCGTCCAAGTACTAGCCAGGACTGACCGTGCTTAGCTTCCGAGATTGGAAGTCACCGTGGTATGGCGGCAGGCAGTCCTTTTTAGTGTCATTTATCTATTTATGCGGGTGGATCCCTCAAGGCCTTAACACTTCTCTAAAGGCCCTTCCTATCAACATTGCTGCACTGGGGATTGTGTCCAACATATGAATTTGAGGGGACACATTAATACTGTAGTAATACAGTAAGAGAAAGCTACACATTTGCTGTTACCTTTCCAGAAAACAATCCCAAAACAATCAGTCTTTGAAAACCCTATGAGGGTCATTATGAGTAGGACCCAACTCAATGGTACCTAACAACAACAAGACCTCATATGTGTATACTATTTTTCCCTTATTAGTTTTAATAACTTTTCCTTGATTTGATATTTCATTTTGTAAAGAGTCACTAAGTGAACAGGACTGATGCCATCTTATGTAGGACTCTAGTGGGGATGGAAAATTTTAACTGCCTATTCTGCTTCTGTATTTATTGCTTACATAGGTTAGGTCAGGAATATGGTTACACCCTCCGTCATATGTTAATCTTTAATTGTTTATTTTAGCTTCTGTACCAGCCACTTATTACTTACAATCACCTATGTGACCTATGTCAGGAACTTGGAAAATTCCCTAAAACTAAATCCTGCCCCACAAGATGTGGTTTTTGCCTTTAATAACCACCCCCCCACACACACACAACTGTTCCTTGGGGCCACAGATTTTAGAGAGATGTTAGTCCTCCATGGTCAGTGGCTTAATAAAGACTCCCTTTTAACTGGCTTTTTGCTCCTTTGTGGTGTGGGTTTGATCACTGGTTACAACAATTTCTTTTCTAGTCTTGCTGTTCAGAATGTTTCTCTGAGCATTATTTCTGGCATGCATTTTGGAACCCGAGCATCTTGCTTTTAGGTTTATACAAATCAGACACAAATTCTATCAAGGAAGTTATTCATACCAGGGGCAAGCCAAAAACCCACAGAATTTATTTATAAAAGTCACATACTTATGTTTACATGTTCAAACTTCAGACACCTTCAAAACACTCTCTATTTGATGTAATGTGTCTATCAAGACATTTTTTCCACTGCTCAAAACAGGTTTTGAACTTGTTGTTTTTTGATGCCTTTTAGTGCTTCTGCCGTTTTTTTGTTTCATCTCCTCCACATTGGCAAAATGTTTCCCAGTAAGGACTTCTTTCAACTTGGGAAATAAACAAACAAACAATGTTACCCAGAGAGAGAGATTGGGTGAATAGGGAGGGTGGGGCACAAGGGCCAGGCCCTTTTGGGTCAAAAACTGCTAAACATTCAGCATGGTGTCATAGTGGAAGAACCAGTCATTTGTCTGCCACAATTTAGGAATTTTCTTCTCCAAATCATGATGCAGCCTTCTCAAAACTTCCAGACAGCAAAAACTTTGGTTGACCCTTTGACCATGTCAATATATTTTATGCCTCTGGAGAACCCTAACCTAATGTAAACAAAACTGATTATATGCTATTTATAGAAAATACTTTACCTTTCCCTTTTTAATGGACCATACAAATGTGATATAATAAATACCCTACTTACTTGACAATATAAATAACCTCTTTATATTAAAAAATGTATGTGAAATCAATTATGGGAATATTAAAAACAAAAACCATACTTATCTCTATATTGCTAATGGATTCAAATTTCCCCACCAATCCTTTCCACTTACTTTTGTGTTTTTATTCTCAAGTTCTTTCATTGTTCTTTAAATCTGTATTTTCTGCTGTTGAGCATCTGCCCATGGCTTTCTCTGATCTTCAGGTGTAAACTTTAGTCACAGTCCCTCTGTAGTAGGAGCCTCAGGTGTGGCGCAATTGTCTTCTGTCATTTGTTAGTTTTGAGAAGCACTCTGAGGCCAAATGGATTTCTTTCTTCTTATGGTAATTTGAACATTTTTTCTGCTTTTAGAATCTTTCTTTAATATTTTTTATTGTTGTTTGGCTTAGTTTTGCTGGTTTTGTTTTGCAGTTCTGAGGATTGACCCCACAGCCTTGTAAATGCTTGTTGTTGTTGTTAGGTGCCGTCGAGTCGGTATCCGACTCATAGCGACCCTCGTAGGGTTTTCAATGGCTGAGTGCTTCAGGATTGCCTTGGGAGTGGATTGCCAGGCCCTTCTCCCATTTTTGCGGTGCTGGGAATTGAACTTGGGGCCTCAGAGACTGCAGCACAGCGCTCTACCCACTGAGCTAAATCCCAGCCCTTGTAAATGCTAGGCAAGCACTTTACCACTGAGCTACATCCCCAGCCCCAGAATACAGCTTTTTTTGTTGTTTTTCTCATAACAAAGTACAGTTTTGGTTTTTATATTTAGCTTTTATTTGTTTAGATGAGGAAATATGCTTCTATTTATTTGATTATTGTTCCTAAGTCTTACATTCTTTTTAGTATACTATCTGTAATTTGGATGTCTTAAATTGAGACTCTTTTTCTGGAAGGATACGTCATTATTCAAAATTTAATATTTTTCAGTATTAGATCTATTATGCATGTCTTAAAGTAATTTTCAATTGGGTAATTGTGTTTACCAAGTCCTTTCAAATTGTGGGTTATTCTTTATTTATGACTGTTTTAACCTCATTGATGAAAGTATGTAATTCAAGTGTTCTCTAAGGTTTTTCACATTTCTTTTCATAAATTTCTAAAGAAGATAGCCTCTGTGATTCTTTTGATCTATATTATCTCTTCATCAGCACTGTGATTTTTCTTCTCCTTTCCTTAAAGAGGGAGATGAAAGCTTGTTATTATATATCATTTAGCCATTGCTGCATAACAAACCACTCTAAACATATTAATTTCATGATTCTGTGGAATCATGAACAGTTGGGCAGTTCTTGTTCATAATGGCTCCCTCATCCACCTGTGGTCAACTTCTGGTCAGCTAGTTGGCTCTGATTCTTGACGTGGACTGGCTGTTAGGTAGGGCACTTCAACCACCCTCCAGGAGCCTCTTATTTTCCAATGGGCTAGCCTAAGCTTGTCTCATGGGGATAAAAAGAGATCCAAGAGAGCAACTGGAAACATGCAAGTACCTTTTCACAACTCTGCTTGCATCAAATGTGCTATTTCTTCATCAGTTAAAACAAATCACAAGTCTAAACTCAGTGTGAGAATGGGAGAGAACTATAGAGTTACAGGCTAAGGTTATGCCTGCAGATCGCCTTATTTGGGGCAATCAACACAATCCATGTACCAAATATTGGCTCATGTGTATGTTGTAATTGAACTGAAGCCAGTAAGGGATTAGTTGAGAAATCTATCCAAGTCTTTATAGGTGAGACTGAAGCCTAACCAGGTTTTGTGGATGGTGGTTTAGAAGGTATAGGTGACTGTGGTAGAGATATATTCCTACCTACCCTTCCTCCACCATGACTTGGTCTTCCCACTGTGGTGTGGTTTCCATACTTGGATTCAACCCTGTTGTCCCCAATGCTGGTTACCTCCATAAAGTCAATGGTAAATCTGTGAAGGTCTCACAGTCTGCTCTTATTAATATTCCCAGTGGTAACCAGGTAACAGTGGAGGCTTACCAGTACCTTCACCCAACTCTACACAAAACTGTTGTCTTTCCAAGAGAGGAAGATGATGTAGAAAGCTTTTATGGTTTATATGTTGTCCCAGCCAAACTATACATTGAGACAAAAAAATACATAAATGTGCTATGATATATCAATTATATCCCTGATCTGTCCTTTTGATGCGAGTTTTCCAAATTATGTGTCCACTGTTGTTGTTTCTTTGCTGCATAGATTTTAAGTGTTCAAATAAATGATATTTAGTGAGAATTTACACTTTTGTAAATGTCTTCCAAAATCAACACACAGAACTTTTGCATTAGCCCAAAAAGTTCCTTTTGGCCTCCTCCCATCTAATCTTCTTCATGCCAAGGCAACAACTTTCCTACAGAAATTCTTTGCCTCTTCTTAGGATTCATGCAAATGGAATCTGGTTTCTTCCCAGAAACAGTACTGTTGAGATTTATCCATTGTTCCATGTGTTCTTAGTTGTACCTCCTTATAACCCAATAAGAGTCCAGTGTTGAAATATGCAACAATCTTGTTGTTACTATTGCTGTTTTGGTTTTTTTGAGACAGGATCCCACTGTGTAGTCTAGGCTGGCCTCAAACTCTCATCAGTCCTCCTGCCTCAGCCACCTGAGTGCAGGATTGTAGGTGTATACCACCACACCCAGCTTGCATATGCCATAATTTTTAAATCCATTTTCTTTTGATGGACATTTGATTTGTTTTTAATTTGTCTAGTATGAATAAGGCTATGGTAAACATTTTCAAGTTAGCCTACATTCTTCTGTTGAATTCCCAAGGAATAACTGCCTATAATTCAGCTCTAGAGGATTCCTTCAGTCTTAAAAAAAAAAAAAAAAAAGGAAAGAAAAGAAACAACTAAGTAATCAGATATGGCAGCTCACACCTATAATCTCAGCACTAGATGGTATATTGAAATTACCTAGTAAGAAAAACCACCTCAGGGGTAGAGGGATATAAGGGAAAAAAAAGTATGTCTAAAATTAAAAATTACTACCCCTCACTGTAATTACAATGATTATCATTCAGTAGGTTAAGTGGGGACCAATGAACAACACTTTTAAAAAGCACCTCAGGCAATTTTGAAGCAGTTATTTGGATGGGAATTCAAGATCATCTGGACTGGGTGAGCTCTAAGGTACTATACATTTCTAGTAATAATTTGACAGTATTCTGACGTCTGGGATTATGCAAAAGGCAGATATTATCTTAAGTCTACCACTATGAGAAATAGAAAATGATGTCATAACACCCCTTTCAAAAGGTAAGGGAAACATGACAAGGGACACAGGTAGAAGTGAGGATTAGAGGAAATGCATGTGTAGAGGAATCCAGACCAAGAGGAGATGAGGAAAAAATAATTCCCAGGAATCTGAATTCTGCTTTTATTAACGCTAAAGCCTCCTAGATACAAACAAGACAAAACAAAATAAAACAAAAGAATTTCTTGTCATTGTTGGAAGAATGAATAGGAATTTCTCTTGTATTAAATGGATGTAAATGGAGTGAGGTATAGATTCTGTGCCAGCAGAATAAACTATAAAAATGCCATTGCTCCCAAATTGAGACACATTATCAATTCCTAGTCTAATATTGGTTCAGAATTAAAGGGCATTAATCAGCATGCTTGGCATAGGTAGAAGTACAGAGGAATAGCTGTTCATTTTAGAAAATACAGAACTAAAACATTAGTTATCATTTTTAAATTACCCACAAAGGGAATGGTCTTATGCTAAGTACTTTACTTACCTTGTTTCTATGCTTTACAGGAGCCCAGCAAATGAGGTGTGGAGCATGAAATATTAATAGCCAGAACAATCCTATAGAGAGAAACTTGGATACAGGATTTTAGTCATAGCTATGCCACTAATTGCAAGATCCTTATCTTATACAACTACTCAACTCTTTAAATTGAAGGTCTACAAAATGAAGAGTAACCTCAAACTTCAGAATAGTGTATTAGCGAGGATCACCAGGCTATGCAGCCAGGAAAAACCATCCCATTATTTCAGTATGTTTCACAGTAAAAGTTTTTCATGCATGCAGACTCAACCATGAGTTTGGCTGACTCTCCAGATATATGATATCATTGTCCAAAGTTTTTAAATTCTCTATTTCAGCTGAGGAAGAGACCATGAGATTCTCCAGGGCCTTTTTGATGCCTTTATCCCAAGTGATGCCTCATTTCTTCACACTGATCATGGAACAGAACAAGTCACATGGCCTCATCTACTTGCAAGGTAGCTGGAAAGTAGTTTCCTGTATGTCCAACAAGGAAAAAGAATAACCAGATTTTGGTAAGCCCTATTAATGAACACTACATATTGTCTCCTCTCTCTAAATGCATAAGTTGAGTCAATATAGCTTGGAGTAGGGGAAAACATTTTCAAAAAATTTAATACTTAGTCATATTTAAGAATGGGTTGAGAGTTGGGACTTCTGAAGTAGCAGAATGAGAAGAGTAGCTAACATTGTCCTCAAGAAGCAATTATAAAATTGGACAAAATTGTGAAAAAATGAACATTAAGGACCAGAAAGCACACTAAAAACATTCAACAAATTGGTTAGATTTTAGTAAAGAAAAATGAATCATACTCGTAAATTGGGTGAATTATAAATTTATAAATTGTACCTTAATATAATTGCTTAAAGAAAGAATATATTCCATTCATTAAAGAACACGACACTATAAATAAAAACTTGAACAAGAACAACAAACTCTTAGAAAGTAACCATGGTTTTGCACTATTGATTTTAAATATAATAGAGAGAAATATCCTAGAATATGGAACTGAAGGACTGAGACATAAAACCTGGGAGAATCTAATCCAGAAATTACAATATCAAATACTCCAAATGGAGAGGAGGAAAATGGAGAGGGGAGATTTTATAATAAAAAAGAACAAAAATTTTCCACCTAAAAAGAAGCATGTGTTCTTCATATTTGAAAAGTCTGCTGATATTCAAGGAGAAGTACTGAAAACATTAAAAAAAAAAAACTCAGGATATATTACCATGAAATTTCAAAACACTAACGGGAAAGAAAGCCTTAAATTTCCATGATGCAAAACCCAGAAAACAAGATTCAGACAGGATCTGGAGGTCTAATAAGCAACACTAAATATCATAAGAAAATGTAACAATGACATTTAAGTCCTGAAGGAAAATGAGTTTAAAGTTAGCCTACTATACCTACCCGAATGTTCAATAAAGTTTGAGATAAACACGACATTCTTAGTTATTAAAGGACTCAGAACATTATGTCCCATATACCTTTTCTGAGAAGAACAAGGGTAAAGATAATGGAAGTGACAGGACATAAGAAGTAATAAACCTTTCAGAGGAGCTCAATGAAAGTATTTCCTGGCATCATATTATATAAAATTTCTAGACAGCAACTAGTTCAAATTTAAGTAAGAAGCCATTGTACCCTAAGAAGAAAAAGAAATAGGATAAATTCTAAGCAATATGCGATGATCAGAGAACTATTTTATGTTCGTTAAAAGAAAAGTGAAAATAGAAACAAAAACAACAAAAGGAGGATAAAGTCAGTAGACAGTCAAGAAAGCTGAACAATTGTGTAGTGTGGCTGTTTCCTCTGGGCTGGATGTGACTACTGTGACTATCATTATCTTAAAACAAGGAGCTATGGTGATCTCCAGAAGAAACTTGTCCCATAGTCACGGCAATGAAATCTACTACACAGCTGTTAGTTGAGCTTATAATGGTAGAGTGCCTATTAGCATTTCCTCATGGAGAGAGGAAGAAGGTCATACCACCATCATAAGACTCCCCATCCCCATGATGCCGCCTACCACTATATAAAAGGAAAACCACTGGGTGAGGGTGGGACTCTACAGAGGGATTTTCTGGAGGGACTCTTTGTCGGTGCAGCTGTTCATGGGACTCCTTGGCAGGGACTCCTTGGAAGAATTCCCCCAAGGGCGTAGCTATCTGTAGATGCTGTCCACAAGTCATCCATGCCCCAGTAAACAACCCCAAAAAACTCATGGTATATTAAGTCAGACTTGATGTGATCCTTCCTTTGGTATATCTGTGCCCTCTCTATCTGAGGTGAACATATTTTGATATTTCCCCAGGGAAAGTAGTTTATGCAATAAATTGTGTAAGAAAGGCACATCCTAAAACATTACAAAGTAAACTATGGCATGATTTTGAACCACAAAAGAAATATAAGAAGAGAAAGTTCACTTAGCTTAGATGATTTGAATTGTCTTCTTCAAGTGACACAGGAGTCAGGGCATCTACCTCTGGGGAACGAAAGGTAATCCTAACATTCTCTTTTGCTTGGCAATAAACAAAATGGGTACAGTTACACTTGTACAAATATATTTATTATTTTCCAACTTTTGGAGATAACTCATTGAATAAACCCTTAAAACTTAAATGTAGTCACAAGACAATATAAGAATCAATAATGCTGATGGTATCAAAGGAGCAGAGAGTGGAAAAGGAGGAAGGAAGCAGATGCTCACATCCTTCTTTAACATAGAGGAAAGTCAACTGCAACATCTAAAGTTGGGAAAGCCTGCAGCAGTAGCCCTGTGGCATCAGAGCTTGTCAGGTCTCGGAAGCTAAGCAGGGTCTGGCCTGGTTACTACTTGGATGAGAGACCGCCTGGGAACACCAGGTACTGTAGGCTTGGGAGACGGACCCGGCAACCCAATCCCAAAAATCAATCCACCATTAAAAACTCTATGAACAGCAGAAAAGCACTGACAATAATAGTGTTTCACCTGTTGGATGTAGGGTCGCTATGAGTCGGATACCGACTCAACAGCACCTAACAACAACAACACAACAAAGTTGGGAAAACAAGACATAGAAGTTTAAATATGACATTAAAAATTCCAAAGGCAAATGATGGAACTAAAATAATAACGATCAAAAATGGTATTGGATGAACAGAAACTTAGATAAATTCTGGAGGGAAATCCTCATCATTCCCATAAGGAGTTAATACAATGTGTTAAATGGATATATCAAGAAACAGCTGGGTGCCATGATGCACACCTGTAATCCCAAGTGACTTGGGAGGCTGAGGCTGGAGGATTGCACATACAAGTCCAGAGGCAGCCTATGCAAATTAGTGAGACTTTTTCTCATAGTAAAAATAAAAAAGGGAGTTAGGAGTGTGGCTCAATGGTAGAGCACCCTGGGCTCAACCCCTCAATATTGGGGGAAAAAAGAAAAGAAAGAAAGAATAAAAGAAAGTGATACAGACACACCATTTTATTTATTTATTTATTTGTTTGTTTTTATAGTAGATGTATAGAATGGGTTGCTTAAAGACAATACATGTTTAAGAAATAATTATGGGAAATTGTGGCACCTGGAGAAGTTAGATAAACTTGGAAAGGAAATTAGAAAAACCTGCATTCCTTGGGTAAATTAGCATGAGGATATTTCTATTGCCCAAGAATAATTAAAGAATCCAGACAACAGAAGAGGCAAGCAGGCTTTTAGAAGGAAAGGTACCTTGAATAGACAGAGAGGATAGCAGGCCTAAGAGAAGGGAGAGACATGTGTGTGGTCATTGGAGAGAGAAGAGCAGAGGCCCAGAGAGCAAGAGAGAGGATGAGAGAGGAACAGAAAAGTGAGAGAGAGGGGGAAAGAGAGGGGGAAAGAGAGAGACAGAGATGGGGGGAGAGGAGAGGAGAGGAGAGAGAGAGAGAGAGAGAGAGAGTATGGGTACGAGTTCCCATTAGTTTCATTCACATTAGGGAAGGCCTAGTGTGACATCAAACTCTGGGCACCTATTGTAGACACAGTATTCAAAGAATAGGGAGATAACCACCTTAACAAAAACTGTTAAGAAGTGGTTTTCTTTGGGAACTGGAACTTGGCTGAGGGCTAAGGAAGGACATAATTCTTTAACCCATGCATGTATTCATTCGATAGGACTTCATTGAGCACTAGCTATGTACTAAGCCTTGTTACTTTATCTTGAACATTATGGATATATTACATTAAGAAAACTATAAATGGGAAAAGTTAAATAAAATGAAAAATGGAAATGAAAGACAAATATAAATAAGCATTCATCATATGAAAACCTCTCCTATAAGTGGAAATGTTTTAAAATTTCTCATTTATGTCATTCCATAATGTACAATTTGATTCTAGCTGAATTATTACTTAAATTGTCTTTGTGTCAAACTGAACCAGAAAGATTCAAATTAGTATTCATGTTTACTCACGCTTCTTACTCTCATTGTTCATTTAGCATTTACAGATTTTCATATGAGGAATGCTTAATTATATTTGTGACTTATTTTGATTTGCAGCTAATCAAGTATTTCTGGAACTCAGAGCCCAAGTCAATAAAGTAAAGTCTCATGACATAGACTGGATTGGGTATTTATTGATTTTTTTACCATCATTTACTTCCACAAGTAATTTAATGAGGTTCATAATTCTAAAATAAGATTGTTAAAAGAGAGGGATGGAGGGAGTATAAATCATTATGTAGAAGAGCCAATTTTTAAAATACCTAGAGAATCTGACCCTGCTTTTGCTTGCTTGTGCACTCCCAGGTCAAATCAAGTGTTCTGAATAATGGCTACTTGTGAAGGGATCACGCTTATACTTTATATAGAGAGCCAAGAAATGTAGAGATACACAAACATTTTCACTAGTGAGCATGGGGAAGCTTTCCATAAGGAAGATCGGGAGTTTCCTCTCACACGCCTCCAGGAGCCCCATCCCTCCCAATTCCTTCAGGCTATATCATGGCAATCAACAGTTCTGCACAGCAGTATCCTTCTCCTGTGCAAGCTAATAAAATAAAATAAATCTGAATACAGTCTGTGTATGTAGTTATTCCCAGCTGTTTTCTTGAGAGAATTGAGCTGCAGCTTAGACTCTTATGGTTTTTGCTTTGCTGTAGACCTTAGTTCCAGCCTACATTCCTCTGTTCTTCTGTGGAAGCTAACATTCATTTTAAAACCAGACTTTTCTCCCAAATTCATACCAAGATTGAAGTTCCTTCTCAACCTAACAAACTCTTAAGGTTAGTCTTGATTATTCTCTTATGCTTGGTGCAGTTAAAGAAAGAATGTAAAGTTCTGCTTGTAGGGTATTCAAAATAATATTAAAATCAAAGTGCAAATGACAACTTTGTTTAGGGCTATAGACAGAAGCATTGTGTGGGAAGTAAAGAAGTAAGAACTACTCACTTTATGCAATGGGGTTATACTGTGTCATTTATTTCAGCCATCTTCGAGAAAATTCTCTACTTTGCTACATATTCAGTGCAGGGGAATCTGCAATTATCATACAGAAAAAATAGCCTAAATTAAAATCAAATGATGAGATGAATATCTGAGCTATTAATAGAAACAAATCAGCTTCATCTCCTAATGAGCAGAATTTTTCAAAAGGCTTCCCGCTGTAAAAGCAAGAGTGGAAATGGAATATAATTGCATTGCAATAAATGCAGCTAGCTATTTCCAGTGGTAGAAGAGGTTTTAAAATGTTGAAAAACTTATTTATATCAGTGCCATACTGAAGACAGTTCACAGAGAAATCAAAGCTCTGACCTTTGGTGGTACAGAGATCTGATACCACACTGCCTACAATTGCATTCAGTCTCCTCCCTCTGCCTACCGTATACTTGGGCTTCACTTTCTTGCTGTGTAACATGCAGAATAATAATAATTCCATATCACATAAGGTGGTCATTAAACATTAGCGTTAGTAATAATTGTCATTACTTTTACTGCACTTCACTTAAAATATAAATTACCAGGATCAGTGTTGCAGCTCCTTAGTTCTAACTGGGTGGTACAATAAGTCTTATTTTATTAGTTGTTAGAAATAGAAAGATATATGTCTTTTAAAAAAACTTATATGTTGCCATGTTCTTCCTGCATTCATGGTATTTCTGTCACTAATCAGCTGGCTGAGGTCCTTTTGCTCTACCTGGATAGAAATCATGGGTAGGCAAGAAGTCCTTCAACTGCTGGTCATAGGCAACTTTCAAGTTCCTCTGTATTTGACAGCTATAAGTGGTGGCAGATTGTGTGCCTGGCACAGAATAGGAAAGTGTTTCAATCTGCTATACACAGGGCCACTAGTCGGATTTGACTCAACAGTACCTAACAACAAGGGATGACAGTAGGCAGTTGGGAGCAACAGCAGCAAGCAGCACCCTCTAGTGTTACAGCTTTTATGTAGACCAAGAAGTTCAAGAATCCTAAGCTTTTGACAAGGGCTGGTATTGCAGCTGCTGGGCAAGCCTAGGTATCAGGATCTGTAACTCTTGACAACACCCAGTGTTGTTGTTCCTGGGCCTATGGTGTCTGTCCTGCCCTGTGGGGAGCCATAGGTCTGACATGAATTAAAAGTCAATGCCTGCATAAATGGCTACGTGACCATAGCAGGAAGCTCTGCTACCTGTGGAATGAGGAAACAGCACATCAGAGGCTCTGTTGAACTTTGTTCCTTGATTGTCCTTGAGTTACTATATTAACATGAGTATAGATCTGAACTTTGTTCCTTGATTGTCTCTTGAGTTACTATATTAACATGAGTATAGATCTGAACTTTGTTCCTTGATTGTCTCTTTAGGATTAATCTGTTGCTGGGGGCTAACTAAGCTGATTGTAAACCTTATGACTGATACAAAGTCCATTGTATTGCAGTTACCTTTGTGAGCTATTTTTAGTATCTCCTTGAGTTACTATATAAGCATGAGTATAGAGAATAAAGTTTTGCTCAAAACCATCAGTCTTGGCCTCTTTGTCTCCTTCATCCTCCGCTCTCCCCTTCACCCGGCTGGACCATGGCACTGCCCCACATTACCATGAGTTCCTCCCTCACAGGTCCAGCAGCTGCCCTATCTGCCTCTGCTGCTGCCATTATGGACTTATCCTCTAACTGTGAGCTGCCAATAAACCTTTTCTTCCATAAGTTTGTTTGAATTGGTTATTCTGCTACAACTGTATTAGTCAACAATGACAACTGACTAAAACAGTCTAAGACCCTCGGTTCTAAAGACTTGACAGATCTCTGGGACTCCTCCAGTGACCAGGACCAGCAATTTCTCTTCTTTGGCTCTTTACGGTCTTCTTTCTTTTTTCAACCTCACCCTACATCCTCTCTTGCCTTCTTCCACTGTTTCTCTTCTTCCTGCCCTGGTCATTCTTTTTGAACTGTTCATCTGCCTCTTATTGCTGTGGCCACTATCACCGTTGCTTTCATTCAGGAGGCTTCTGCTGATGCTACTCCTGGCCACTGACCTTGCAACCATCTCTTTTGCACCTGTCAACACAGTGCAGCTGTTCACTTTGCTGCTTTTACCACTTAGCTTGTCAGTCATTCATCTCTGGCTTTTTAAGGCTACATGGTTCTCACAGCTCTTCCCTGCTACTGCCATCAGAGTTGCATGGTTTTTGGCTCTGCTCTGGCTGACTGTCACAGCCTTGCAGGTCCTTGCTATGCCAATCATCAAAGTTGTGTAAGATACACTGCTTCAGTCAATCAGTGGAGTCCTTGTGGTCCTGTGCTCCACTCTGGCCAATCATCCAGAGCATTATGTGGGGCTTCTTTGCTGTCAATCAGCAGTTCCTGTGCTCTGCTCCTGTTGCTGCCATAAAGACAGCTGCCCATTTCTACAGATTGGTGTGCTTGCTGGTCTATTATCCTTACTGCTACCATTGCCACTGCTCTGCCACCTTCACATCTTTCTTCATGTTACTAGCTCAGCCCATGCTACTAAAATTAGGCAAAAGGAACATTTGAGAGAAGCCTTTTATTGGGCCTAATATTGATGCTTTTGAATTGTGGTGCTGGAGACATCTATTGAATATACCATGGACTGCCAAAAGAACCAACAGATCTGTCCTAGAAGAAGTGCAACGAGAGTGCTCCTTGGGAGCAAGAATGGCCAGACTGCGTCTTACATATTTTGGACATGTAGTCAGAAGAGATCAATCCCTGGAGAAGGAAATCATGTTTGGGAGAGTGGCAGGTCAATGAAAAAAAGGAAAACCCTCCACCAGATGGATTGACACATTCTCTGCAACAATGGGCTTAAACATAAAGAAGATCATGTGCCTGGCACAGAATTGGGAAGCATTTCAACCTGCTGTACATAGGGTCGCTATGAGTTGGACTCCACTGGAAGGCACCTAATAACAACAACAATGTGGCAACACCAGGGGAGGCAGATGGGAGGATGTCTCCCAGCTTACTCAGTGAGTGAGCTAAAGAGCTTTCTTATATAGCCAGAAAGGTAGGTTTGCACCAATCACAGCAAACCTGTCGTGAACATAAAGGTTTGTATTTACCGTAATCACAACATTCTCCCCTTTGCGCTAGTCACAGTAATCCCTCTGCTAGGCCACCAAGGGAAGTGGTCCCACTCTGGCCTGAGTAGAAATGGTTATAGGGCCATCTAGAGTTCACCGGGGCTTGCAAAGTAAAAAAAAAAAAAAAAAAGTCCAGTGCAAACCACAAACTGTTTGAAACAGTCATGACTGGGGCTGCCCCTTCAGGAGCCAGAGTTGTGCTGCAGTTTCAATTGTCACATAGCTTCCTCAAGGTGTCTATGAAGGGTTCAAAACGGCTGGTGCTGGGATATAGGTGGGTTTGGCTGGCTATTTGACTGAGAGCCTCTTACTTAAGGCAGTGAGGGTAGCAAGGGCAAGTCCAATAGTTGTTAATTAGGGAGCCAAATCACTCCATCCCCTAACATTTGTGGTTATTTACAGGAGGATAAACATCAGATGATGTACTTACAGAAATTTAAAAAAAACATATAGATAGATAGATAGATAGATAGATAGATAGATCTTAACAGTATTTAACAGTGCTTTTAACAATGGTTAATATCTTCCAGTGCCCCAAGAAGAGATTGGTACCCTGATCTGTCTTATTTCCACCTAAAAGAGCACTTAGGTATAATAATGGAAGGACTTACATGCAAGTCAAGAGTAATCCTCCAAATGGTTGATTTGTTATTTTATTATGCTATTTTACAATGACCTAATAGAATATGACTTGATTCTGAAGTATATGCTGTAGTTTGCTAAAGCCAGCATGTATCAAAAACAAATTGTTAAATATTCAGAATTTTGCATGTTAAATGTCAAGCCATTGATGGCTTGAAATCAACCATAGTGGAAGTATTTATACCACAGAAATAGGTAAACTCTGCAAATCAGCACCTTTATTTTCCAGAGAGCTGACTTATCAACACACTGCTGAATGGTGAGTACACATATCCTTTAAATATGTGGAAGGAAGAGTGACACTTCAAAGGAAATAGCTTGTTCCCAAAATGAATTTCCATCCTATCTAAATAATCTCTACTCCAGCTCTATGACAGTCGCAGAATATTGTTGTTGTTGTTGTTAGGTGCCCTCGAGTCGTGTCCGACTCATAGCGACCCTCATAGGGTTTTCAATGTGGACCTGTTTCGGGATTGCCTTGGGAGTGGATTGCCATGTCCTTCTCCCATTTTGGTGGTGCTGGGAATCAAATTCAGGACCTCAGAGACTGCAGAGCGGTGCTCTACCAACTGAGCTAAATCCAAGCCGGTGGCAGAATACTACTATTCCCATTTTCCATATTAAGAAACTGAACAATAATGCAAAATAACTCAAAGTAACAACTATCAGGGCAGAGCAGGACTGCCCCCAAATGTCCTGACTTACCACAATGCTTGTTCTATCCTGGATTTGAGATACAGCCTCACTGAATTTTATTTGTGGTAATTTGGGGCCCTTAATTAATTTTAGCCTACAGCCATACCTGATGCCATCTGATCCCATCAGATCTCTGAAGCTAACCAGGGTTGGGCCTGGTTAGTACTTGGGTGAGAGATCTCCTAGGAACATCAGGTGCTGTAGGCTTGGGAGAAGGACCAGGCAAACCACTCCCAAAAAATAATCAGCCATTGAAAATCCTGTGAATAGCAGAGAAGCACTAACAATAGTATTTTCTCTGTTGTGCATAGGATCACTATGAGTATGATACTGATTCGATGGCACTGAACAACAGCAACAATTAATTTTAAGAAATGATATAATATAGTAAGAAAGAAAAAGAGGGAAGAAAGAAAGAAAGGAGAAAGAGAAAGAAAGAAGGAAAAAAGGAAGAAAGAAAGAAAGAAAGAAAGAAAGAGAGAGAGAGAGAGAGAGAGAGAGAAAGGAAGGAAGGAAGGAAGGAGGGGAGGAAGGAAGGAAAGAAAGAAGGTAAGTAGCTAGGTGGGATGGAGGGAGGGAAAAAGGATGGAAGAAGAAATCATCAATTAAATACCATCTGTGTATCATGTGGTGGAGGGATTGGTGCACAGAAAGTTGAAGACATGCTAAAGATCTATAGATGTAAATATTAAATTCATTACCACAAGGTGAAGCCTATGCTGGTTGCCTTTGGATGTAGGAAGAGGATGCCGAAGAAATGGAACATTCCACCAAAAGTAGGAATTTGGAACAACATATAAAATGCTTAAACCTGTTTACAAAAAAGCCTGGTATAGGGTCACATGTTTGTAATCCCAGCACTCAGGAGGCTTGACAAAGGAGGATTGTGAGTTCCTGGCCAGCCTGGGCTGCACAGCAGGACCTTCTCCCCAGCTCTCCACCAAACAAACAAACAAACAAAACAAAAATCACTTTTTGTTTGGGAACCTCCTAGAAGGAGGGAATTTTAAGGTGTGTGGCAGGTATCTTGAAACCTGAGGGTCTGGCAAGAGAGGATATTGACACAAAGCACACCAGAATGGCTGAGCAACACCTTCGTTCCTGGGAAATGCTGCCTCACCAGCCTTTGGTACATAGATAATGAGCCTCCTTGAGGGAAGGGGAGTGAAATCCAAACCACACCATTTTGCTCCACCTTCTCCAGTCTGTTCAAAAGACAGAGGTTGAAAACTATTCACAAAATAAATTGAAGCCCAGGGTTTTCATTTTCCTTTCTATCATTTTCCTTAGCCATTTTTGACAATCTGGTGGAGAAATTGCTGTATCAGGAATGGGACTATCTGGAATAATTTTTCTCTTGTTCTCCCTAAAGCTACATGACATACTGCTCCACTCCAGTTAAGGAAAACCTAATAGACAAATATCCAAACTTGTAAACCAAATGAATCGGAGTATGGTGATTTGCATTATAAAAATAAATTTTCATTCTATAAAATGATTTGCTCTTGTTTTATAAAATCATTTCTTTAACAGATAGTTAACTACTGACTGTATTCCAGCACTGGAGACATAAAGCTGAATAAAAGAGGGTTCACTGCCCCACAGACCTGAGCATCCTAGGAGAGAGATGTCCTGGCTTAATTACAGTGGCACTCCATTGTTATAGTTGAAGCACAAACACTTCATGATTATAGACCAGAACAGTTAACTGTTGTAGGTATTGTGCAAGTTTACAAACAGAAGACAACGCTTCAAATAGAAATGAACAAGTTCACCTGACAAAAAGAGCTTTCCTCAAGGATGACATAGTAGAAAGGTGAGTATTAAAAAAAAATACAAATCAATGTGTTGCCATGGTTTCCTCTACACTCATGGTCTTCCAATCTAGAAGACCATTCAGATATAATAACCAAAGTCTTTTTGTACGATTAGCAGTAATCCTTACTTTATGTCACAGGAGTAGGGAGCTTGTTATAATTGGAGCAGGGAAATTGAAGTTTCTAAAGACTGATTAAATGGAGTCAATAGAAAATCTCTGGACATTTTTAGCCAGAGCAGAAGAAGCATGCTCTTATTTGTAGTCTTCTTTAAAGAAAGAAAGAAAGAATGAAAGAAAGAAAGAAAGAAAGAAAGAAAGAAAGAGATCACTTTATATAGAGGATAATTTGAAGGCTTAGGATTCTTTAAGTAGAATCTCCCTATTACATGTAAAATATGATTTTTAAAAAGTTCCACTTGCATAGATCAACCTCTTACACTGTCCCCTCTGAAATGGGAGTTGAAGTTCAGTAAGGCACAGGTTATCAGGCAAAGCATTTTATTGCCTTGCTTCTCCACTTTTCATTTGCACAAAACATCCCTGATTGAGCAACTTTAAACCTGATAGACTATGATTGATTTTCAATCACTCACACCATAAGTATTTTCAGAGTACCAAACTATGGTCCCAAGCAATTCAGATGTTAATGTTCTCTGTTGTTTATCTTTCATTTTTCTACCGAAAATCTCTACAGATTCTTTGAAACCTTATGGTGACTTGTATTTTCCTTTACTTTGAGACGTCCCTATGAATTAAGCACTCTGTAGACCATCTGCAAAGCTGGGATGAGATTCACCTAATTCCTGAAGATAAATAAGGAAAGTTGAGGGCGCCGGGCACGGTGGCGCATGCCTGTAATCCCAGCGGCTCCGGAGGCAGAGGCAAGAAGATCACAAGTTTGAGACCAGAGGTAGTCTGCGTAATTTAGCAAGACCCTGTCTCCAAAAGTAAAAAAAAAAGTGGTGGTGGGGGAGCCTGGGGGCACAGCTCAGTGGTCCAGCACTTGCAAAACATGCAAGTGCAAGGCCCTGGGTTCAACCCCCAGTACCGCAAAAATAAATACATAAATAAATAAATAAATAAATAATAAGGAAAGTCGGGGCTGGGATTTAGCTCAGTTGGTAGAGCGCTGTGCTGCAGTCTCTGAGGTCCCGAGTTTGATTCCCAGCACCGAAAAAATGGGAGAAGGGCCTGGCAATCCACTCCCAAGGCAATCCTGAAACAGTCAGCCATTGAAAACCCTATGAGGGTCGCTATGAGTCAGATAACAACTTGATAGCACCTAACAACAACAACAACAACAACAACAACAACAAGGAAAGTCGTGAAAGAAATTTCTCAAAATGCGAGCAATAATACATACAATAGACTCCAAGGTAGTTTTCCCAGGACGTTGTAAATTGAGTGTAGAATTAATTTATTTCTGATAGCTAGCATCCTGCTTAGTTGATGGCCTTCAAATTAGAAGACACAAAATAATTAAATAAAACTGCTTTTGAAGATCATGTGAAGGTTCGTGCTCTGGAACACTAAGTGAGACAGCCAGGGATACTGGTAGGCAGTTTGTTTTATTCTTGTCTAGTAAACTGTTTTAACTTGAAAATTTTTGGGTGCTTATGACCCCAATTCTACTCTGCCAATGTAATGGTTACCATTCCATTTTTCACTTTTTCTCATTAGAATGAGGTGAGCAACTTTAGAAAACTCCATGTCCAACTTCTCAAATCAAAGAATCCAGGCAAATGATGCCCTGCCTGCAAATAACCATATAGATTGTATTACAAGCCAGAGAACTTGAAAATCAATTCACCCTGCTTCTTTTCTCTCTTATCTGTGGTTGACAGACTTGTGCTTTCTTAGAGCAAAGCGTAACTGACAATGGCAAATGACCTGGAATCAACTCAGGCTGTAGACTGGTGAAACCTTTTAGCTATTGGCTTTTTAAAAAGACTATATCTATGTGCTGGGCAGGCTGGGATTTAGCTCAGTTGGTAGAGCACTGCACTGCAGTCTCTGAGGTCCCGAGTTCGATTCCCAGCCCCACAAAAATGGGAGAAGGGCCTAGCAATCCACTCCCAAGGCAATTCCGAAACAGTCAGCCACTGAAAACCCTATGAGGGTCGCTATGAGTCTGATACCGACTCGATGGCACCTAACAACAACAACAACATGTACCGGGTGCGGTGGCGCTCGCCTGTAATCCCAGCAGGTGGCGAGGCGGAGGTGGGAGGATGGCAAGTTCAAGACCAGAGGCAGTCTGCATAATTTAGCGAGACCCTGTCTCAAAAAAAGTACAAAAAAAAAAAAAAAAAAAAAAGGGCTGAGGGTGCAGCTCAGTGGTCCAGCACTTGCAAAGCATGCAGACCCGAGGCCCTGGGTTCAACCCCCAGTACCGCAAAAATAAATTTAAAAACAACAACAACAACAACAACAACAACAAAAACCTGTATCTATCTGTAAGGCTGCTTGTATCAATCACAGTTTCATTTATCATAGCCCAGTGACCTTAAACTATGACTAATTCCTTTAAGTCTCCAAGGCTTCTAGGTCTTTGTTGCATATGATCTCAGGAGGCTCTGCCCAGATTCTGGGTGGGTGGCTTTGAAAACTTAGTCAGTGATGTTTCAGGGCAGGGTGAGGAGTATGTTGATTTTCAGAATTGTCCAGAGAATCTCTGTAAAGTACTACTGTGATCCTTACCACGTCAAGACTAAATTCTGAGCCCTAGGATCCAATTCCTTCAATTTACAGGCCTTACCTGATCTCTCTGGGATTCTGTATTGCTCAACCTCATGCCAGTCAACCATCTCATCAGTTGGTACCCTGTGGTCTGCTGACTCCCTTATTATGATGATATATAATTTTTATCTTTGCCTTTGTTACCCCTCCCCAACCTACACTATTTTCTTAAATCCAATAAACCAAATATTCAAATTCCTTATGGACTCCTATTTTTAAAGCTCACCTTGCCAGACTTACCCCATCCCTTAAAGACTTTTTGGTACCCAGGAAGGCAAGAAAGGTAATACCTGGTAATGAGCTGAACCTTTAGTCTTACAATATTAGCCTTTCATTCATAAGTCATAGGGCCTAAGAGCTGGAAGGGAGGCTAGGGATCATTTACGAAAGGGGATGGTGAGGCCCAGAGGGAGTAGGGGACTTTTTCAATGACATAAAGCTGTGTAGGGAAGATAGCCTTGAGCCCTGTAATGTCATGAGATGACTTCACTGTCATCAAAAAATGGTTCATCTCTATTAATTATAGTTCAGAGCTGAGTTTTAATCTCAGAAAACAAGTATTCCATATACTTCTTGTGTGGTATCTCCCATTTCTACAGCAAAGATATACTTCAGAGTATTGCATTGTCCACCTACACTAAGAGCAGAGAGCATGTGTTACATTTTGAAAAGTTTCCTTCATTGTTTTGTATTAATATAGGCTTCTTCTACTTTCTCATAGTAACCACCTGCTTTCTCAAAGCAAACCTGTACCATACTTGCACCTGAATTGGCTTGTAGTTATAATATTATCATTTATAATTATTGTTTTAACAATAACTATGTTATATCATAGCCTGCAACCATAGCCCTGTGGCATCAGATCCCTTCAGATCTCAGAAGCTAAGCAGGGTTGGGCATGGTTAGTACTAGGATGGGAGACCTCCTGGGAACACCAGGTGCTGTAGACTTGGGAGATGGATGCAGCAACCCACTCCCAAAAATCAATCTGCCATTGAAAACCCTATGAACAGCAGAGAAGCACTGACAATAGTGTTTTGCCTGTTGTATGTAGGGTCGCTATGAGTCGGATACCGACTCAACAGCACCTAACAACAACAACAGCATATTATATCATAGTTAGACTGTAAAAATATGAAGGCAGGGCCTGGGATTGCATTCTGTGGCATTGTATCCCAGTGCCTGACACAGTGCCTTGAAGATAGTAAGTACTCAAGAGATGGTAAACAAGTCAATGGTTATGCCTTTTTTCCAGCTTAAATGGAAAGTCTGTAAGGTAGGGGCTTAATATTCATTCACTTAAAGGAGATGAATTAAAAGCAAATCAGGGTTTTAAAATATGGTAGAACAAGAGTCACAAATTTAAATGGTTATACACGTAAGCGGGGAACGTGAATGAACAAAGCCAGGCTGGTGTGAGAAATTCATCACAGTGGAGCAAACACCATGATGACTAGGTGATGCCCAGCCTTAGAACCATGGAGGCAACAAAGAATGATGAGGAATGTGGTGAAGGAGAGTGCTGGCTTCACCTAAATGGCCTGGATGCCACCAGGAGTAGAAATCCAATGTAACCAGATCTTCTGATGTTTCTAGATGCTGAAAATCCAGTTTTTAACATAAAGTACTACAATATTAAAATATTGGTGATTTGAACTGGGCACAGAGGAGCAAGCCTGTAATCCCAGCGACTCGGGAGGCAGAGGCAGGAGGATCACAAATTCGAGACCAGAGGCAGTCTGCATAATTTAGTGAGACTCTGTCTGAAAAAGTAAAAAAATGAGCTGGGGTGCAGCTCAGTGGTACAGCACTTGCAAAGCATGTAAGTGTGAGGCCCTGGGTTCAACCCCCAGCACAGCAAAAAAAAAAAAAATTATATGTATATATATACATATATATATATATATATACACACACACACACACATACATGTACACACATATATGTGTATATATATATACACACACATTATATAATATATATATTATATTATATATATACACACATGTAATTCACTTATTTTTTAAAATGAAAATATTATGCAGGCAAAACAAACCTTTCTATGGGGAATGTAGATTCCTGGTCTAGAATCAAATGAACACTTCTAGGTGACTGACTCTCTATAGGTGACTGAACCAAGTCCTTTCCATCTTTCCTGTATAGTATGGGACCTCCTCTGTGTGTAGGCCAAGCTGTTTATTTTAATCCAGGCCCTACCAGAAGCAGGAGGAGTACACATGTGTATGCTGCTGACAGGCTCTGCAGCCTCAAAAGCCAGTAATTGGCTTGACATTTTTAAAATAGGAAAAGCAACAAGACTTATGCACTCTAAATTGGCCATGAAATGCTCTCTAATCAAAATTATCACCAAGCCTATCTTAAGCATCTTCCCAGAGCTATTAGAACGGGGAGGACAGGGAGGAGGGAAGCTACTTTTCTCAGACTTAAAGATCCTGCTTTGAGATCATTATTACAGTAAGAGTGTATAATTTGATTGAGACCCTTTATATATGATATACAGTATATGTGCTTTTTCATAAAAACAATTTCAGAACCTTCAATATATCACCTGTTTCTTATACAACTGGTCATGTTGTCTTTAGGAAGACAAACAATGTGTTTACAGCAGGGGAAAATTAGCCACATTTTTTCAAAAAATCAAAACTTCTCCCTCTCTCTCTCTCTCTCTCTCTCTCTCTCTCTCTCTCTCTCTCTCTCCCCCCTCTCCCTCTCTCCTTCTCCCTCTGTCTGATCTAAATGAGTAGAATTGTTTCATAAAACCAGAATTTTATCAAACTCCCTTGTATATGTACACATGGTTCTAAAAGGACACACACCCAATTGCAAGTTCTCCAATCAGCTCAGGGTGAAGTGCAGAAACCTGGCTGTCAGAATTAGCATCCCATGGAAGGGAAATTGGAAGTAAGGTATTGACCATATGCTCCTGTTCAGCTGGTTGGTGCAACCTGCTGAAGTCACTCATTTCTCAACCTCTTGAGCTCCTGCTCTGTGCCAAGGCACCATGTGAATAGAAAAACTCATCTCTCACCCCAGCCCAGATCTTGCATCACTCAGATTCACCCATTTTCAAGATTAGGAACTTCAGGTATATGAGTGCTCAGATTGAAAAATGTGATCATTTCAAACATATTGGTGTTTTCTGTGATCTCATTTGGGTGTCATTTGACAAGCGAGAAATATGCAAGCTCAGCTCTGGGTCTCAAACTCATGCTCTCTTTCTCTTGACTGCCGTCCTTCTGCTATTCCTCCTGGCCTCCATACTTTGGCCAACAACACCAGCCATTTGTTTCCTAGAGAGCCAGTTTTCAGCTTTTGAGCTAACTGGGAACACAAGAACATTCAACTGAAATAATTCTTAAAACTTGAGTCAAATATCCTATTATAGTCCTCCAGTATTTTGCACAACTTGCTTAGCTCTTCTTGAACTTGGTTTCCCTTTTGTAAAAAAAGGAGATAAAATCTGCCCTTCCAAATTCATAGGATTAAAATGAGAATCACATAAGTTTACACCAGTGAACTCAAAATACTTAGTTTAATAATACTTAAATAGAAATATACCTCCTTACCTCAGAAGTCCATATCAGTACTACTTTCCTGGTTTTTCCTCACTCTAAGACCTTAACTATTAATGGGAAGGTGAGGGACTCAAATCTCGGTACATATTACAGAATATTCCTTAACTTAAAATGATAAAAATATGCCAGGTGTATGGTGCACATCTGTAATCCCATCAAATTGGGAGACTGAGGCAGGAGGATCATGACTTTTGAGGCAAGAGGAAGCCTGCAGAACTTACTGAGACTATGTCTTGAAATAAAAAATAAAAATGGGGCTGAGAATGCAACTTAGTGATGGAGCACTTACCTAGCACGTGTCAGGCCCTGGGTTCAACCCCTTGGTACCACAAAAATAAATAAATAAATAAGTAAATAAAATTATAAAAATAACAAAATTGTAATGATCAACTTTGTCCCAGAGCAAAAGCACATACTTTTTACTGTTCATACTAACATACAGTGAATTTCTCTCCATGATTCTAAGCCAAGTCTTTTTTATTTCTCATCTAATTCTTGCAATAACTTCCACATTGGTGTGCCTGCCTCTAGGCTGGCTCCTTATCAATCCATCCATCACATGAACACTCCAACTGTCTTTCTAAGATGCAAATTTAGTTATGCCCCAGCCCTGCTCAAAAATCTGGTATCATTTCCCACTGCCATTAAAAGTCAGACCAACTTCCTTTTGTGGCTCTCAAATCTTCTAGACTATGACAGAATCTGTCTAGCTCTTCTACCTCCTTTTTGTCATTTTATATATGTGGCCACATTCCGTCTTGCTTCTCAGCCTTCCTCTGTGCTTTTCCCTGAGCCTGTAATGCTATTTATTCCCCAGTCAAGACTAATACTTCCATAACACTAGGCAAAATCCTACTCAATGTCCAGGTCCAGCTTAAATTTCATTTCTTCAGAGGGCCTTCAACTTCCCCTTCAATTTAAGCATTATTGTGTAGTGCCTGTCCTTCCCTCTTGGTAAACTAAGCTCCATTACCACAGTCCTTTCTCCATACAGCACCATATTGCCAATGTGCAGCACAGTGAGGAGCACATCCTAGAATCTCAACAGCGAGAACTGACCAAGTGCAAGAGTAGATGAAGTTAATAGTGCATTGCTGTTTTCCCCTAGGCTGCCTCTTGGGTGCTATGATGTCTGTTTCTGTGGCCAAAAGAGGTACAGGGATCTTACTTGGTCCTGGGATATAAGTCCTTACTACAGGGTTGTTGGTTCCATGGGTCAAGAATGATATGGGAAGCCATAGAAATGATATGGGAAGATAAAGAAAAGTGAAAGCTTTATTTAGAATAGTAGGGAAAATAACTGGGTACAGTAAGAGGAAAACAAAAGTAAGAAGTAAAGATAACAGAGCCTCTGAATATACAGAAGGGGGTCCCCAAAGAGAGAACTGGGAAACCAACATGTAGGGACTGGCTAGGAGTATACATAGTGTCTGGGGCTGCATTAGTTGCCACAGATTGGATCTGTCAAATCTAGCAGACTTGCTGGTTGATTGGCTCTGCTAGGGCCCTGCTTGGTGCCTAAGTTGGTGCCAGCAGACACTGTATCTATTTGTCTCTATTTGTTTTCTGCCTAATGACAGTCAAGGACCAATAGAAAATAAAGACTGCCACATTAATTGAAAAACTTGCTCAAGTGTTCTCTCTCTCTCTCTCTCTCTCTCTCTCTCTCTCTCTCTCTGCCAGGTTGGGCCTGCTTCTTATAACCTCCCATGGCTCCCTATTCTCCCTTCCTCCTGACTCCCCTTTCACTTCTTTTCTCAGGGCTCTTATTTTCAATCACACATTATTCTTAATCTTTGCTTATGTCCAACAATCTTTATGTACCAGCTTATACCACTGATTTCCATTGTTATCTATTCTCCATCGTATCCCCCAATTCTGAAAAGCACTGTGAAATATTAGTACTCAGTTTCCCATCAAAGAGATGGATATATATCTATCTACTCACATTGAAAATCTCTAAGATATTTGATTGAGGAAAGCAAGTTTAGCAAAAATACTTACAAGAATACTATATATTTCTGTAGGGCTATTTTGAGACATTTATAGGCTCTAGACAACCTTATATTTTGAATGAGCTGCTTTAGAGAATTTGAGACATTTTTCCTAAATTAAATGTAAATTTTTGTTGTAAAAGTTAGGAAAGTATTTTAAAATTTATTTTGGTTTTGAGAGGATTTGGTCATAAGTAATGTATTTACTTTGTAATTAGCTATGACTTTTCAGTAATTATCACTTGTGAAATAAGGAAAATTTAACTAGAAAATGTTTTCAGATGTAATGATTTGTTTATGAATACTAAGCTTAGCAATATTAATTGTGGTAGAGCTTTGAACACTATTTTTAAATTCTGTAGCTTTCTTTCTGTACTTAAGAGGCTACAAAAATTTTAGTAGCTAGATATTTTAATGACCTCTGAAAAAAGTGGGTGGGTATTGGTCATTAAGTCATTATACTTATAGTGCCCAATGGATCAAATGACTAAAGATATAAATATGGATATAGATGGAAATGCATGGGAGAACAAAGATCTAGAATTACATACAATGAACTGGTAACAGTGGTTAGTTTTACAAAGGAAGCCCGAACTGGAAGTGGAAGATTGAAGAGCACTAGCTTAATCTATAATGTCTGTGTTTTTCATAAAGAGAATATATTCCTATATTATTTTTAAAATGAAATTTTAAAGAGGGCTTAATACTATTTTTAAATGAAATATAAACTTAAAATTGGGATGGGAGATCTCAAAGTACTAAGGATTTTCAAGTACATATGGGTATTTATTAATAATAGAAATATTTCTAAACTTGTTTGCCAGGCTGCAGTATATTTGGATAGATGAAACAGTGTTGATTTTATACAAACAAACAAAATCTCCAAGATAATTACACAAGAATTTCACTATATCATGTATCTGACTCTATTAGGTCTGTTGGAATAAATAATTCAATGCTTAACTGTTTTGTTTTTTTTTTTTTCAGTACTAGAGGGTTGAACTCAGGACCTCTCTCATGCTAGGAAAGTGCTCTACCAATGGACTGCACCCTTAGCCCCTTTTAATCTTTTCTATTTTGAGACAAGGTCTTGCTAAGTTGCACAGACTACTTCTGACCTCAAACTCACAATCCTCCTCCCTCAGCCTCCTGAATCACTGGGATTATAGGCATGTACCATGACACCTGACACCTGGATAATACTTAACTTTTGTAACAGGTCTTCACCCTCACTAATATCTGATTTTAGAGCTTTTGGAATCTTGTGATGGAAAAATAAATTAATTTGAAACTTCTAGCATGAAAATGCCAATACTCTACAGGAAAAAAATACATACACCATGTCTCATTAATGTTGTTACTTAACATGGTTTCATCTCAGCATTGATTCTTGGATTTGTGTTCTCTCTCTCTCTCTCTCTCTCTCTCTCTCTCTCTCTCTCCCTCATATATATATATATATATCTATATCTATCTATCTATCTATCTATCTATATATATATATATATATATATATACACACACATACCATTCACACTAGTGAGCATCACTTTAGGTGTAAGTTTTTATATAGTTTAAGTCAATAAAGTATTTACCTAATAATCTGTCTATCATATGACTACCTTTCTGCATTACTTAACCAATTTGTAATTAGTTGAGATTATAATTCTTGAGATTTCCTTTTTCATATCCTCCTTTCATCCATAAATTTCCTCAACTGACATTATTTCCAGATCTAAAATCTGAATGGATCAGGATGAACAAAGGGATAATCATCTGTTTCATTTTTTAGCATGGAGAAATTTATTAATTAACTTTTTACTTCTAAGATGAAATCTAGAGGAAATGTTAGTTGGTTTCCTATTAGCAATACTTGAGAAGTGGTAAAAGTATCATTCTAAGAACACAAGACGGTAAATGGTGTTTAAGAATATTGGGAAATATTTTCCATAATGACCCATTATGAAAAAAGAACATGGAACATTCAACCCAGGGACCAGATAAAGGAACAAAGAAATCCATCAGACTAATGAGAAGGAGACCAGCAAAATGCCATAATATTCAAAAAGTGGAGAGCAGCGAGAATTAAAGCATCACTGAAAAAAAAAAACAGGAATGAGAATAGTGGACATAAGATGGAGCTGTGAAGGGGGGAAATTGAAGAAATTAAGGAAATTAACAAATAGAAGTTTTTAGTGGATTGTGGCACTTACACAAGGAAAAGTAACAGAGCAGAAATCTGTTTGTAATTCTGAGTCTGTGAACTTGGTGACCTGAACCAGATGCTACAAAACCAGTCAGCTAAAACCATCAAGTGGAAAATTACAGGAAGTCTTTCTTCCTCCAGAAAGTCTTGGTCATCCAGTTTAAGAATATGATTCTATTTTGACATTGTATTGATGTTTGAGGTATAGAGAGAAACAGATCAAATTTGAAGACAAAATGTGAACCATCTCAGATAAGAGTGTTCTGGACCTGAGTTGGAGCAGAAGTATCTCTAGGTTGTTTTTTGTGGGGTTCAGGTTTGGCTGAGTCAGGGATTTTGTAACCTCAGACCTACTCTGAACACAGTGATGACTTTCTAGTCACCCTCTTTTCATTTTAGATGGAAAGAAATGGCCACATGCTTCATTTTGAATGGGTCTTAACTTATTTTTAAAACTTCTGTGGAGAAACATAAAAGTAAACCTAAACATTGAAGCCATGTAAGCACACCATTCAGACCCTCAATGAGCCCCTATCTACCCTGGCCAGGGCTTTCCAGCAGGGAGGTTATTATGCATTTACAATTCCAGAAAGTGGTACATAACTTTTATATTTTCTAATTTGGGAAGAAAGTGACAAACTTTGAAGGAAATATATTTTTTGCCAGTTCCTTACATAAGGGGATTAATAAAGCCCCAACTTCCGCATCTGGCATTTGGGGAACAAAGAAATCACTCCACCTGGAGAAGTCTTGGGATATTGCCCAATATCTAGGAGTTGAGAGTGTTCATTAAGCACCCTCAGTAGAAATTTAGCAAAATTCAAAGTTGTTATTACCTTCCATCTACCAAAAGAACATCTATCCAAGGGAACACTAAAAATGACTCTCAACACTGCTTGGTTTCTGCTGAAACAATGTGGCCACCAAAAAGGGCTGTCTTAACCTATGGAAGGCTCAGTGTGTCAAGAAAATAATTCTTGCACTAATATCTAGGCTATAAAAAGTTAAGGTGACTATTGGCTTTTTTCTTGAGATTCATCCTAAATCTTGGCTGTGTTTAAGGTTTCTTTTTTCTGTGTTCATCCAAATGATCTAGACTTGTTAAGCACTATCCCTGCAGTACTTGGCTACACATATATGTCTTTGACCTCCATTACAGCTTTCTCATTTTCATGACCAGAATAGGCCACTAGCCAAGATTATAAAATTAGAAAAAAACCCACATACCTCTCAGTGTTTTGTGCATCATTATTCCAAATTTATTCTGCTGAAAATCGCTTCCAAAGACCTCTTGAGCACAGCATGGATAGGCCATTTCTGGTCCTCTTAAGCCTTTCACTTGTCCAACTACTTGTGTAATATATATCTGACTCTGTGTCCATCATCTTTCACTTTCCAGGAGAATTACACTCTCACCTATATAGGTGAGATGCTATGCTATATAGGTGAGATATAGGTCCATCTAAACCTATATAGGTTGAGCATCCCTGATATGGAAATCTAAAACTCAAAATTCCTCAAAATCCAAAACTTTTTGAGCATTGGCATGATGCCCCATGTGGAAAACTCCTCACCATGACACTTTATTTCATGCATTAAAAGATTAAGTATATTATATAAATTTACCTTCAGGCTCTGTGTGTAAGGTAGATATAAGATATAAATTTCTTGTTTAGACTTCAGTTCCCTCCCCAATATATCTCATTATGTATAGCCATGCTCTGCTCAACCTTGATAAGAATATGTTACAAGAAATACATCAAGTGACTTCATTGTCGTGCAAATGTCATAGACTGTGTTTTTATACACTAAGATAGCTATGATGTCACTATGCAATATAATCATATGGTACCACAGTCATAAGTGATGTTCATTGTTGATTAAAATGCTGTTATGTGGCACATGACTATATATGCAAATATTCCAAAATCCAAAGTCCATAACACTTCTGATCCCAAGCATTTCAGATAAGAGGTACTCAGACTGTATTGTGTCTTTCTGTTGCATTAAGATATTGGGTGCAAATTGGCTTCCCCAAGACACTTCTTAAACTAAAATTCCCACACATAGGTTATGGAAATGTTTAGTATGGCACTGTTTTCTCACCTATCTTCACAATTAGCTTTAACCATAGTGATCAAGACTTCTCACAACATCTGGTATCCCAGGGTATCAAACTTCAAACAAAACTTTTATCCTTATAAAAATGAGTGTTAATGTAAATATCTCTGGACTGGATCCAAGAATTGATCATCACTAGAAAGAATACCATCATATTCATTGCCAATCATATTCTCAGAGTCCAGAGAGTAATGGAAAATTTCTCTTCACTTTGTTCTCTGAGTTTCTTCATAGACATGCAAAGACCCTCTCAGATGGGTATCCCTGTGTCCCTTTCCCATGATTTCCTTTCTTTCTTCCCTTCCTACCCTCTGACCACTCCTAGGACCTCCTGTGTCACTGGTCCTGTATTTACGCCCTAGGAATATCTTCCCTGGTTTCATACAAAGAGGGGATGATGAGTTCTTACATTCTTCAGAGCAGAATTCTTTCAAGATGAACAAAACTCTCTTAGTATAACATGAATGCATATTCTGCTAGAAAATTCCCATCTGTCAGAGGTGAAGTCACACATGAATGGAGGTGGAGAAGGGCACAGAAAAGCCCATCCTACTACAATAGAATAACAAGAATTTAGGAAGGAGAAAAAAATTTGTAAATAAGATGTTGCTTTCAGGATGTGTATGTGTGTGTGCACACACACAGAGGTGTCATGGTGTTTAAAATTGGCATAGTGCCTTTGTTTCAGACACTAAGCTAAGTGTTTTGGTTAATTATATTACTCAGTCCTCAAAATGACCCAAAATAGTAGGTGCTGTTATTGTTACAATTTTGTATATGGGGAAACAGATTAGAAATTTTGAGTTGCTTGATTACAGTCAGCCTATGCCTTCTGATTTTTGATTCAGAAAATGAGGTGCACAGTCCACATTATAGTCATTTCATTATAAAAGTTAATCCTTGACCTCTTTGATTAAATGTCAAGAATCCAGAAGTCTAAAATTTTTACACTGTCCTTCAACCCCCTCCACACACTCACTCACTCTCAACTCTGAACAATGACTTGCCCACATTAGGAATAACAAAGATTTTGAATGGTGTGAAGGCACAGCAGAGACTTTTATGGGCTTATTCAGTAATATAACTACATTTTGGGGTTCCAGTCAAATGTTCAATGTTAGCGGTCATATATATAGTAGTAAGTGAAATATAGTGATACTGTTGTTGTTGTTAGGTGCCGTTGAGTCGGTATCCAACTCATAGCAACCCTCATAGGGTTTTCAATGGCAGATTGTTTCGGGATTGCCTTGGGAGTGGGTTGTCACGTCCTTCTCTGATAGCAATACTAGGGAACATATTTTAAAAGAAAAGCAAAATACCTTAGCCAGAATCAAAAACAAGATCAATGTCTCCCTAGATCTAAAATGGAATACACATGCAATACATTGAGCTGTCTGGGACTGAGACAGATCAGGGAATTCACCTCTCTTTGGGGTACTGAGCATGCACTATTGTTAATGCACTATTAAACATCAGTATTAGGGTTAATGGTAAGGTTTTCTTTCCATTCTTACTGTAAGTGCTCCTTCTGCAGCTTATTTTCCTGCAAGAAAGCAGGGGCTGAGTGATCTCATTTCCTAATTGGAAGCTATTAGACTCTCCCTCGCTACTCTGGCTGTTTTGAATAAAGAATTCTCAGTCAAGCAACCAGCTGAATCACCTGTATACCAGTACCAGTGATTCTGAACACTTTATAGATGCCTTCAGTATACCACATGATAATTGCCACGGCAGCACAACTCCAGCTCCTGAAAGTGCAGCAACAGCCATGGCTGGTTCAAACAGTTTGCAATTTGCACTGGATTTTTTGCTATCACAAGCCTCAGTGAACTTTAGATGATCCTGTGACCAACCCAGGCCAGAAAGGGAGCACTTTCCCTGGTTGCCAGCAGAAGGACTGCTGTGATTGGTGAAAAAGTGACTGCTGTCATTGGTGGAAAAGGAACTGCTGTGATTGAGCAAAAGGGACTATGCTGTGATGGGCACAAACACAAACCCTCATTTGTATGAGAGGTTTCTGTGATTGGTACAAACTCCACTTCTCTGACTATAGGAGAAGTCTGTTTGGCTCACTTAGTGAGCTAGCCAGGAGACACCCTCTGTGCTGCCCCCTGCTGCTGCAACCTTAGGCCCAATAAAAGCCTTCTTTTGAGTAGTTTTGCCTACTTTTACTAGTGTGAGCTTAGCTGGTAACATGAAAGAAGCAACATATATAGCAGAACAGTGGTGATGACGGTGGCAAGCAATAGCACAGATAGTGGGGCAGCAGTAGCAAACAGCACAGCAGTGAAAATGCCAAGCTGCAGACGCAGTGAAGCTGCTCGACAGATGAAGAGGCAAGATTGCAAGACTAACAACTGGCAGGAGCAGAAACAGCAGAAACAGCAACAGGAACATCAGAAGGGTCAAGTTTGCCACCTCCTGAATGACAGAAATAGTGAAAATAGCCATAGCAATGAAAGGCAACTGAACAGCTTGAGAGAGTGACCAGGGAAGGAAAAAGAGGGACTGTGGAAGAGAGAGAAAAGGCTATAGAGAGCCAGTAAAGAGAAACTACTGACCCTGGCCACAGGAAGAATTCCAGAGAGCTGTTGAGTCTTTAAGACCAAGGGTCTCACACACCTTAGGCCTGGGAGCTCTAACACTGGCCACTGTCAAGGAATGAGGAATCCTAATACCCAATTCTGCCCAGCAGCTGCAACACCAGCTGTTGTCAAGGGTTGGGGAATCCTAATACCTAGGCCCACTTGGAAGCTGCAATACCAGCTGCTGTTGAGGACTGAGGAAATCCACCCTCCTTGTTGTTGTTGTTAGGTGCCGTTGAGTCGGTATCTGACTTATAGCGAACCTCATAGGGTTTTCAATGGCTGAGTGTTTCGGGATTGCCTTGGGAGTGGATTGCCAGGCCCTTCTCCCATTTTTGTGGTACTGGGAACTGAACTCGGGACCTCAGAGACTGCAGCGCAGCGCTCTATCAACTGAGCTAAATCCCAGCCCCCACCCTCCTTGGCTTACATAAAAATTGTAGCATTTATGGGCTTAGGAGTCCTCATCTCCTGGGCCTACATGGGAGATGTGGCACTCGAAGTGCTGGGGATCTTGATCTCCTTGGCCTACATAAGAGCTATAACATTAGAAGGTGCTACTTACTGCTGCTGCTGCTGCCTTTCTGCTGTCTCTGCTTGCTGCTGTTGAATGCTAAGGGATACAGATTCTGCCAAAGATTAGCATTTTAAAGGCTTCTCCTTGCCTACCTGCAATTTCTACCAGGTAGAGCAAAGGGACCCCAGCCAGCTGATTGGTGACAGGACCAAACCCCTCTTGGGCTTGGGTCTTGAAGTAGGCATGAGCTACTAGGAAGTAATGTTATGAGAGATAAAGGGAACTAGTTCTCCAACAAATGCAAGATAGGTCTAGGTTTATTATTTGAAGACACAGACTGAGAACTAGCTCTCTTTAGTCATGAAAAGGGACTAAACAACAAAGAAAATGATGCAGTAGATACCCTCCTAGAGCTATGATTTTTTGAGATGTAAAGATCTAAGGAAGTAGCTCATAAGTTCTTCTGAATATGTAAGCCAAGTTGGCTCTGTGGCTGGATCTACTATCTTCCTATCAGAGTGGAATAGGCATCTAAAAGTGCTCTGAAACCTCTTGACTTTGGAGACTCGGAGAACTAGGAAGAATCAAATCTGCTAGCCTGAGAAGGATAGATAGATGCATTACAAAATCTAACACTAAAAGGGGCAGCCAACAAAATCAATGATCAAAACATGAATCTATTCCAGACTTAATTTCAGAGGATATTTTGGCAAAACCTTTAAGTAAGTAGGTTATATGTATCCAAAGACGATAAATGAGGCATTACTTCTTTAAACTAGAAAAATGACTCCATAAAACACAAATAGGGAGAAATGAAACATGTGCAAGTGGCAAGGAAAGAGAACCAATTGCAAACTTGGAAATGAAAAGTGGAATTAGGGAAATAAATATAAATCAGACTAGATAAATTCCAGATGGGACAAAGTTGAAGAAGAATGAGTTATTTGGACAAGAGTGCAAAGGACAAAGTCTGTTTCTCAGTTCACACTAGGAAGAAAATACCTAAAAGGTCTGGCCTTTCCTTCTCAAGACAGTCTAACACCTGTGAGAGGTGTCACTTGGAGCCTAATTAAGCTCTTGTGACTTTATCTTAGCAGCTATCTCTGATAAAGCTTTCTAGGAGGAAATGTGTTGTGTTTCCTGTATGTTAAGGTTTGGATATTCAGTCACCCTACAAGGGTATGTAGCCCAACTTTACCAGAATAAGAATTCCAAACTGGTAAGAAGTGACTTGCCCATTCCATTCTCTTCGTGTCCATTTTGAAGACCAGGGGCAGACAGGGACAGAGCCTATGGGATGGGAGGCTGTAGTGCTGAGCAACCCAGTGACTACCCCACTGTGTTCTAGTGGGAGCCAATGGTCCTGGGCAACGGTGATGATCCGGTAGTCTCTTAAACTCCCAGATGGATAGAAACAAATCGCTCAATGAAGGAGCATCCATGGCTGTTGCCAGTAGTGGTGGAAGAGTGAGTTTGAGAATGACAAGAAGTTCTTAAAACTTCATCTGAAGAGAGATCTGAGTGACGTCTCTGTTTGGATACAGATTGTGTCCCTCAAAAGTCCATGTGCTGGAAACTGGGTCCCAGGGTGGGGCTGTTGAGGTGGTAGAACCTTTAAGAAGTGGGGCTTTGTGGGAAGTAATTAGGTCATTGGGGGCATCACCCACAGAAGGCATTAATGTAGTTCTTGGGGGGCTCCACTTAGTTCTTGCAAGAGAGAGTTGTTTCAAAAGGAGCAAGGCTAGCTCCTGAATCTTTTTTGCTTTCTCTCTTGTTATGTGATCTCTCCTTCTTCCACATATTCCTGCCATAATGTCATCAGCCCTGTTGTGATGGAGCTAGATGGCCCTCACCTGAGGCCAAACCAATGGGGCCATTTGATGATTTTTTTTGTGTGGTACTTGGGGGTTGAATCCAGGTCCTTGGACATATTTTTGCAAGTGTTCTACCACTGAACTGGAGCATTTCTTGTCGTTTATCTTGAGACAGGGTATTGCTAAGTTATATAGGATGCCTCTGGCCTTGAAATCATGATCCTCCTGCCTCCACCTCTGGAGTTTCTGAGATTATATGCATGAGCCACCACACCAGTCTCAATGGGGCCATTTGATCTAAGACTTTCAACCTCCAAAACTGTGAGCTAAATAAACCTTTTTTCTTTTAACATTCCTGGCATTTGGTATAACAAAAGAAAATCAACTATTACAGTGCCGAGTGCCTACAGCTGTAGCTCTGTGGCATCCGATCCTGTCAGATCTCGGAAACTGAGCAGGGTCAGGCCTGGTTAGTACTTGGATGGGAGACCACCTGAGAACACCAGGTGCTGCAGGCTTGGGAGACGGACCCGGCCAGCGGCAACCCACTCCCAAAAAAATCAATCTGCCATTGAAAACCCTATGAATAGCAGAGAAGCACTGACAATAGTGTTTCCCTTGTTGTATGTAGGGTTGCTATGAGTCGGATAATGACTTAAAGGCACCTAACAACAACAACAACAGTGCTGATGGGTTTTCTGCAGTCTAAGTTCCAGGAGAAGAATTGTGTATGTGACTTTGGGAGATGTCCTATTCCTGGCTAAGTATATGGGTACATGGGAAATAGCCTACGGCAGAAAGGGCATCTCATCTGGTGTTACATTCTAAAGCTGTAGCCCCAGTTGAGAAAACCACACTCTTCCCAGTAAGGAGGCCTCATGGCCAATGGTGGTGGGCCACACCAATGGTGATGGGCCACACCCGTGGCAGTGGCTCTCCCTGAGCAAAATTCTCTCATTGGATTCTAGAAGTGAACTAGGGGCACTGTAAGACTTGAGGCTGCAGAAGAGAACATATATGTTAAAATTTCTTTTCCTTTATTCAAACTGTAAGAAAAAAAAGGAATAAAAAAAAAAACAGCTATGGATGGTGTACTTGCCATTTGAAATGTTGATGTCTACCACTGCTGAGGATTTGAGCAAAATGACTCTTCCCTGGAGCCTTTATTATATAAGCATTTTTTACATGAAGCAACAATGGAGCCATGGAAGTAGACTGGGGCGTTTGAGTCATTTTGTTTGGAGGATATTCCTAGCAGTGGTCACACGGAGTATTTTTGCTTATACCTGGACCTTAGACAGCCTCAAGCTGAGCACCCACATCCTCCAGGATCCCTGTGATGCCAAACCACAGGCCAGAGGCATCTCTCCTAGCCCTGCCCTGCCTGGCCCGATGCAGCCCTTCCCTCTAGTCGAGCTTCCTTATTCCCCTTAGTGGATTTGACCTCTCCAGCAAAGTCTACCTCCCCTGGTAACTATCCTCTTTAGCAATTTCTTTTCATTTTTCTCCATCTCTCTTATTTATTTGGTTTTATTTTCATAGAAACATGGAGCTGGAAGATTATCTAGTTCAACACTCACATCTCACAGATGAGAAAACTGAGGCCCAGGAAGGTAAAGTTACATCTTGTCTTCAGTGATCCATGGCAGGGAGGGAAAGAGATCCCCAAAGGACCTGGCTCCTCTCAGAGAGCTGGCTTTGTTTCTGGGACTTGACGTCAATAAGATTCCTCAGGGAGGCAGCCTCTTCCTGCACCCCAGTGTATCCCAGAAGTCCAGCAGCACAGGTCATTGTGCAAGTCTCTGCGCTCCCTCAGGAATAGGCTGACTCTGCCTCTGACCCTTTCAGATGCTTGGCCTAGTCTGACCAAGCATGCTCCTTTCCCAGCATCCCGGCAATCTTGATGTTATCCAGAATGTTCTTCATCTAGCCTGACCTCATTCTCCATCTCATTGCCGCTATGTAATACTGCTCTCCTTGCCATGGAATTTGCCCGCTGATGCACCAGCAAGACACCCCATGTTGCCACACTGCCCCCCAAAGCATCTTTTGATGTCCCCTGGTGCCCATGAGCAGGGATCCCTGGCCAGGCTGTATTTGGATCAGCCCCCACTGCTTGGCCTCCGTCTCCACAGGGACTGGGACATGACCCTCCACACCTGCACACAGTGCCTGCCAGGGCATGCTGTGCTGTGAAAGCCATGTGCAGATCTTAGGGTCAATGAGGACAGGACTCTCGGAGAGTTCCTGCTGGACCTCTGTGGCCCAGCACTTCTCTTTAGAGGGAACAAAGTGAGACAAACCCAGGCGGCCTTAGGACTATAGGATGTTAATGCAGAATGGAAAGAGAGTGATAATCCAGAGGAGAGTCCAATGGGTATCAGATTTAAGATCCATCTGAATCACCTTAGGGGACTATTAAAAATTCAGAGTCCCAGGCCCTCTTTAGAGAGATTATGATTTACTTGTGTATAATAGGGCTTAGGAAAGTGACTGGGTTTTTGTTTTGTTTTGTTCTGTTTTCAGTACTAGAGGTTGACCCCAGGGCCTCACACATGCTAAGCAAGGGTTCCACTGAGCTGCCTCCACAGCCTCCTTTTTTATATTTTATTTTGAGACAGGGTCTCACAAAGTTGTGTGGGCTGCCTCTGACCTTGAACCCATGATCCTCCTGCCTCAGCCTCCCATCTCTGGAATTACTGGTGTGTCCCATTACATCTGACCCTTGCTCTGTGTCTCCTGCCCAAGCTCAATAAGAGGTGGGCTGTACTCTCAGGAGAGTGTGTGGCTGAAAGAAGAGAGCACATAGGTACGGTACAAAGGAGGATGGCACAGAGAGGTAATTGAATGAGTAATGACAGTTCCAGTTTCTTCACCATTTTGTCAGAGATCATTACTGAGCCAACACATCCAGTCAATTGCATTGAAAAACAGCCATGGGCTACCTGCCAACCCATTTGATGTGTGGTCAGTCAGCCACCTAATGAAGCACAATGCAAATGACCCTCTCAGATATTTTCTCTTTCCAGAGCTGTCTTCCTCCTCCACCATCCTCATCCTCCCCTTTGCGTTCTTATTTTACTCCCCCACACGGGATGTGAGAATCCAAGACAAAAAGAGATTAATGCAAAGGTTGCTTTCTTCAGCAATGTCAAACTAACTTGACTTATCACCTTCACAGAATTTTCCGATGTGTCATTCTGCAAACACAAGTCCGGGAAGGTCTCTCTGAGGTGCTAACCATCAGCTGGAAAGATGGGGTCCATACAGTGCTGCCTGTTTGGCCTCAGCCGAATTTCCTGTGCTCAGAGGGCCATCAAAGGTCCAGCGTCACAAGTGCAGAGAGCGCCAAGGGGAAGGCAGTAACAGTTTTCTAGTGGAAATGCCTTTTAAAAAGTGATTTTATCTTTCAATAGGAATTCCTCTTTAAAATTAAAATAGCCTGGTGTACAATTTCAAATGATTTCCTCCTGCAATTGTCAGAGCTTGCCAAGCTCTCCCAGATGAGAGGATGTTTTATACCTCCAGTATGTTTCATTCCACTAACAGATATTCATCACCAAGTGGCAAGAGGAGGCAGATAGATGAGACAAAACAAGCAGCATAAATTACATTTTAAGGCGCTCAGATAAGAGCAAAGTCAACATCTCCATGCACCACCTCAGATCCCTTTTGGAATTAGGTGGTGGGGTGCTCTTCAAGTTATAAATAAACAAGACATTTCTACACAGTACCACAGTAACATCATAAGACACAAAGAGCATTTTTCCTCTTCTGAGTTACCCAAATTCAAACCAGAAATAAAAGTGGCTTGAGAGACACAAAACTCTGTTAAATGAAACTGAATTTGAAGTGGGAATTTAAAAATCACTGAATGCAAGTGGTCATTACATCTAGGACAGCCTGTTAAGAACCCACATCATGCTGTCCCAAAGAGGTACAGAACAAGTGGCCTCTTCTACTTGGTTGGATAATATTCCACACATAGATTCATTAAAAATGGTAAGCTTATAAGAGCATTAATGGGAGAAAGATGTGGCAACCCACTCCCGAAGCAATTCCAAAATAATCAGCCATCAAAAACCCTATGAATAGCAGAAAAGCACTGACGTAGGGCTGGGCCTTGCACAGGGTCAGGGAGTGTTTCATTCTTTTGTACCTAGGGTCGCTATCAGCTGGACTCTACTCAATGACACCTAACAACAACAACAACAACATAGAAGAATATTCAGAAGGAACTAAATAAATGTCAAATGAATGAATCTTAAGGAAGTAGTGTTTGTGTCAATAATACCAAATAGACACATATAATGCATGACTCTGCATTGTTCTAAACTTTATGAAGAATTTTTGGAGGAAATTAAATATTTTTTATCATACTTACGTATTGAAAATGATTGTATTGTGGTTTTGTAAGGAAAATATTATTTTGCTCCTAAAAATAGATATATATATATTGGAAACACTGCAAAAATCATCACCTGTAGATGCAGCAACATTCTAACAATTCTGGGCAAAAGGAATAAAACCATGTGGCTAAAATGAAATATATTGACATCAATAAATATAAAATGCAACAAACTCACTGATGAATGAAATCCTACATCTTTTATGTTGATACTATAAATGCAAATAACAATCTCACTTTGCAGAAAATGGTGGTACCTGAAAAGCCAGCCATAATATAAAATATATTTGATGGATTCTTATATTATACTCTGGACAGCGTAAATACATCTATAAAAATTGTAAAAAGCAAGTAGGAAGATGCAGTAAATTTGAAAGTAATTCATAGGTATAGAGCTGAAGTACACATAAACAAAAAATGATAATTGATAGATCTAAACTAAGTAATAAATTTGAAAGAATTCCAGGGTCATATTTAAGCATGCAGAAAACCAAATATTTCCCTGACTGAGAATAAACAATAAGAAATAAGGGGAAGCACTGAGAATTCTAATAGATTCTGCCCTGGACCTATTGTTCTTGTAATGGTTCTACTTGTTTTAGTCACAGCTTGTATCGAAGCAAATTTATATGTAAGATGATAGTGACATAACCCCAAAAGTATGTCTTATCATCTGTGTGACTTGGGCTTATTTTTTGTCATTGTTTAACATATAAACCATGGTGCTGCCTCCACCAAAAGGAGTGGCACTATCAACTATTGTCCTGTAGCTCACCACTTCTTAGATTTTGGGGCCTGGCTGACAATTATAGTAGAAGCCCATGGGATGTAGAGAAAACTGTTCATATTTGGGGCCCAGGAAAGGGATACATCTCATAAACAAACAACTCCAGTACATTTGGAGAAGTATAGTAATGCCTTATATATTAAACAGGTATGTTGTCAATCATTTTAATTAACTTCTTAGCAAAAAGTGTCAAAAATACTCATTGGCCAGTAAACCCAATTTTTGAGGCAAATACCTGATTGTTGTTGTTAGGTGCCATCCAGTCATGCCCCACTCATAGCAACCCTATGTACAACAGAATGAATCACTTCCCAACACTGTGCCATGCCCAGCACTATCTCAGTGCTTCTCTGCTGTTCATAGAATTTTCAATGGCTGTTTCAGGATTGCTTGAATTTTTGTGGTGCTGGGGCTCGAACCCAGGGCCTCAGAGGGCACAGAGCAGCACTCTATCAACTAGTTGATTTGCTGATCAGAAAAGAGAGAGAGAGAGAGAGAGAGAAAGAGAGAGAGAGAGAGAGAGAGAGAGAGAGAGAGAGAGAGAATTCTGTTATATTAGACCATTTTTTTTACCCAAAGCAGAAAGCAAGTGCCGGCAGAAGTCCCTATAAAGAGGCATTGTAAATGGTATTGTCTGCAGCAATACCATCCTGGCAATCTGATCCTATCTGACCTGGGAAGCTAAGTAGGGTCAAGCCTGGTTAGTCCTTGGATGGGAGACCACCTGTGAATACCAGGAGCTATAGGCTTGGGAGAAGGAATCAACAGACCACTCCCAAAACAATCAGCCATTGAAAACCCTATGGATAGCAGAGAAGCACTGACATACTGCCAGGCATGGCACAGGGTCGACGAGTGTTTCATTATGTTTTTGTTTGTTTGTTTGTTTGTTTGTTTGTTTTTTGCGGTATTCAGGGTTGAACCAAGGGCCTCACACTTGCATACTCTGCAAGTGCTGGACCACTGAGCTGCACCCTCAGCCCATTTTTTTTTTTTACTTTTTGAGACTCACTAAGTGAGTGAGACTAAGTTCTCACTAAGTTATGCAGACTGCCTCTGGTCTTGAACTTGTGATCCTCCTGCCTCCACCTCCCAAGCCACTGGGATTACAGGTGTGCACCACTGTGCCCGGTTTGTTTCATTAAGTTGTACACAGGGTTGCTTAGACCTGGCTCAACGGCACCTAACAAGAACAATAAATGACATGAGAGAGAAGTATCCTCCTTGACAAGGATCCTGTGGTCCAGGAAGTGAATAACAGTGTATTGAACAATCCTTACCAATGAAAAGATCTAATAGAAGTTATCAGAAAGATTACCTTAATTTGGTCATTAATGCTCTGGGAGGTATCTACGTTCAACTCTTCAGGAATTCATTTAGTGGTTGTAGCCGCAGGCCACCATTACAAGAGGAAGGCAGATAACTAGGGTGAGAATTGATATCAGGAAACTTCCAAAACAACAATAAGAAAATTAAAAACACCTTTTTGGACTACAATTGAGTCTGCTCCTTCAGCCTAAAATCTAACATAATCCATGTTTACATCTGACTCCTTACAGTAGGTACAAATAGAGCACAACAAACAATTTGGATGCCAATTAAATAATGATGGCTACTTATATCCCCAATGTATCAATTATATTGAAATGACACATTCCATTTAGTCTACTCTGTCTCATAAGACAAGGAAATGTACCTTTTAGGAAGTTTCCTATTAAAAATGACTTACAAACTTTCCATGTTTTATTAGCCTTTGGGTACCTGGGTAAACTTGGCCAACCAGAAACTTTCATTTCTTAAGTCTTCAGCTCATGGGACACTTTAAATAAAGCATTGTGCAGACTGACTTGGATAATTCATAAAGATTATCTCCTTTCAAAAAAAATATTTATCCTCTTTCACCTTTTTTATCCATCCATATACTATGAGTGTGCATTTTGATGTGCAAACAAGCGAATTTGTCAATTTAGCATAAATACTATTTTTAAATCACAAACTCTTTTTCTTGTTTTAGTTTCACTCCTATTTTTCTCTGTTTCCTTCTGGAAGTTCTGCTCATAGCAAAGACAGTATATCCACCTGTGGACTGTTCTTTATTATAGTCACGATGTGCACACTGTCTCTCTGAGAATATATGGAAGAAGGTGCACAGTGTACCACACCCTCGCTGCAGCTCTCTGCTGCCTCTCAATGCTGATCCTACCATTTGAACTTGAAGAAGTTGTACCGATCCTCTGGTCCTCCCTTCATATTGAACAGGTAGGAAATGATGACCCCAAGATGGTCACTAACTTTTTTCAACATTGCACTGCTGGGTAGCAATGGTGAGGTTGTGACACAATTCCTCTTCCTGCAGTCCAGTGCCTGTCACATTACAGGAAATGTCTCCCCCTTGATCCTTCCTACACTCTCCCTTCCTGTTTGATCTTTTCTTCCTATTGATGATAATGCACATTTGAGGCTAATTCTGCTTGTTTTGGAAGAAGAAGAGTGAAGTAGGTGATAGGGAACAGGGAGTTAAAAGGATACTGCTTGTTTGTTTTCTATAATATCCCATGAACATTTCAAATATAACAATTTTATATCCTCAGGAGAAAAGCACCAAGATAAACATAAAATATTAATAATAAGTAAATATAGTTTGTTTAGTCATGTTGTTGTTGCTGCTGCTGCTGCTGCTGTTAGGCGTTGTCGAATCAGGTCTGACTCATAGTGACCCTATATACAACAGAACGAAACACTCCCCAACATTGTGCCATGCCCAGCATTATTGTCAGGGTGTTTCTAGTATGAATTAACATCCAGATATGGAATATGGAATACAGAAATATATGCATTCGGAAATGATGTCTTCTTTCCAGAATATTCAAATTGGCCAGGTACAGAATTTAAACAATTTCTTCAGGCTCCTTTTAGCTATGATTATTAACATTTCCAACAGTATTATAAATGTGTAAGCAACTGAAAGACATGCACAGGTTAGTCCTTTTCCCATCCTATGAGCCACAATGCCAGCACATCTGTCCAGCCAGCCACATCTGAAGACTTTTCCTTCTGCATCTCCCAGTGGTCACTGGGAGCTCACCACCTCCTGGCAAGAATACAGCATCTCCAGGAAGGTGCAAGGGCAATCTATGTAAAACTGGCACAAAGGACTTTCAGAGGTTTTCATGAAACAATGGAACATACTCCTAAGTAAGTCACAACCTCCTGCTGCTTACATGAAATGCCAATCAAGGCCATCTGTAGCCCAAACTCTAATGAGACAAGACCTGCTTCTAGAACATTCTATACTCTTTGCCTCTTGGTGACCTGATAACCTTCAAGAGCCCCACTATAATGAAGCAAGGGGTTTTTTTGTGTGTGTTTATGGGGGATGAATTCAGGGCCTTGTGCATACTTTACAAGTGTTCTACCACTGAGCTACATCCCCAACCCCTTTTTTATTTTTTAAATTGAGTCAGAGTCCTGCTAATTTACACAGGCTGCTTCTGGCCTCGAACCTGCAATCCTCCTGCCTCCAATCTCCCAAGTCACCAGGATTTCAGGCATGTGCCACCATGCTTGGCAACAAACCAAGTTTTGAAGAGTCAATGAAGTTGTTTTAGTGTAAACAAATATTATTAACAAAAATAACAGGTGTAGTTCAAAGAAGTCTTAAGAAAGAAGTACTGAATAGCAGTTTGGATACAGAAAGTAACTTAAGAACTATCTATGTTGTTGTTAGGTGCCATCAAGTCCAGATCTGACTCATAGAGACACTAAGTACAACAAGTGAAACACTATTATTAGTTCTTCTCTGCTATTCATAGGATTTTCAATGGTGGATTGATTTTTGGGAATAGGTTGCCAGGTTCTTTTCCCAAGCCTACAGTATCTGGTGTTCCCAGGTGGTCTCTCATCTAAGTACTAACCAGGCCTGGCCCTGCTTAGCTTCTGAGATCTAACAGGATCAATCATCACAGTGCCACAGCTGCAGGCAAGAACTATCTATAGTCACACCAAAATCCATATACTGAAATCTGCCTAAATGTAAAGAAACTTTTAAATTTATTTTTTAAAAAAACTGAGGCAATTTTTTTGAGTTTAAAATATATTAAGCCAATGAACTTTATGAGTTCAATAAATGAGACTTTCATTTGCTTAATTGTCCTTGCCCTCCATGCTTCTAAACTGGAAATTATCACTTTTGTTTAGCACTTAAAAATCCACTTTACTTTCAAAAGATCTAAATCTTTGCCTCTCCTCCTTACCCCATCTCTAGGTACTTAAATTTTTCTTTCCTTTTCCAAAAGCCTCAGAAAAGAAAAGGGGAAAAAATAAAAGAGAGGGCTAACAATGAGTATCTTTAATAAAAATTTCAACAAAGTTTTCATTACTCTAAGCTTCGAATGCAGACCTGCAGCACTGTTTCCAGTTCCTCTGCAGGGCTCTGGCCACTGTGTGAGGGATGGGTGCTCATGAACCCACGGACTCATTAAGCTGGCCCCTGTGATCCTGGGAACTGGGAGAGAAGTGACCCAGTTAGCAAACATTGCAGAAGCCTTTGGATGGTCTGGCTGTGGCACTGAGCCTCTAACATCCTGGGTTAGACCTTGTGACCTGCCCACACCTCAACTCCCCAGACTGCATCGAGACTGTCACCTGTCACCATCCCCTCCAATGCACTCACGTCTAAAAGAGCCCCTTGTCCTTTTCCCAACAAACTTCTTGAACAACTGTTATATGCTAGATACTATTTTAGGTCCTCACCTTTATAGAGTGTACATTCTAATTATGGGGAAGAGAGACAATGACATCTCATTAAGTGCTTTAAATAGAAAATCAAATGCAATGAAGACAGAGAGTGACCTCACTAGGTCTTTGCAGCACACGCTTCCTAATAATCTTTAAAATCTGGGCAGAGTGGCAGGAGGGAGGTTTAAGGACTGTTCAATACATCCACGAAGCCACTTACCCTCATTATAATGATTATACAGAGCATTTTGCAGAACTTCACAGAGTCCTCTGATATATAATCATATCTGTGATTTAGGGAAAAGTTGAGAGAGGGGAGAGAAAGAGAGAGAGAGAAAGAGAGAGAGATCCTTTTTGGCCCCATCATTTGTGTTAATACCCCCATTGGCTTTTGGCAATAAAAAATGGGATAATGAGAATATTTCTCTCTGTACCTTTCTTAAACAGCTTTTGGATTTTCCAAGTAATTGTTTTGGTGCCTTTTTTTTTTCTTTTTCTCTCAAGAAACTTAAATATTTTTTTCTTAACTGAAACTTCCTGGGGATAAACTCAAAGTGTCTTATTTAAAATCGTCCATGTTTCCAATGTAGATTAAAGTTTTACTCAAAATACTACTGCTATTTATCCATCTAGGATATGATGCTAGATCAATAATGTCCAATTTCTAATGATGATGGAAATTTTCCAATCAGAATACTATGTGGAGTGCAAACACATGCAGTATTTAAATGCTTAGGGACAAAAAGACTTAAATTCCTCTCTCTTCCACCTTTCCCTGGTATTCTTTTCACACATGAACATCATCCATACTTCTCTCTCTCTCTCTGTTTCTCCCTCTCTAACACACACACACACACACACACACACACACACACACACACACACACACACACACGAATACATGCCTGGCTTGGAGCTACACAGTTGTAGAGCCACAGTTCTCAACAGGCCTCATTTTTCTTGTCTCACAAGACTATGTGCTTCTAAAGGAGGTCATGATGATTATCCTGAGTAAGATTATCTTTCAAAATGTCCACGACTGTTGTTGATGTTAGGTGCCATCAAGTCTGTGTCCTACTCATAGCAACCCTATGTACAACAGGAGAAACAGTATTGCCAGTGCTTCTCTGCTATTCATAAGGTTTTCAAAGGCTGATTGTTTTGGGGAGTGGGTTGTCAGGTCCTTCTCCCAAGCCTACAGCACCTGGTGTTCCCAGGCAGTCTTTCATCCAAGTACTAACCAGGTCCAATCCTGCTTAGCTTCAGAGATCTGACAGGACCGGATGCCACAGTGGTATGGCTGCAAGCATGTTAAGGATTAGAATTTTGTTTATCCATCCAAAGACTATCCAGGAAATTTAAGAGACACCATATTTACTGCTTCTTTTTTTTTAACTTCTCCTTGCCCTTTAATGAAAACAGAGCTCCAAATAATGATAAATTATAATATTGTAATAAAATTGTTTTGAAAGAAACTTAGAGATTTCACCTGGTTTTACTTTTAGACTTAAGCTTTTTGATTGTTTGTTAATA
>VMDO01013733.1:35120-57210 GCA_007922755.1 Pedetes capensis | reverse complement strand
TAGGTATTATAAGTGATCTGGAGATGATTTAAACTGTGTGGAAGGCTATGCATAGATTATGTATAAATGGTACCCCATTTTATACAGGGGACCTGGGCATTCTGGATTTTGGTATCCTGGAGATTCTGAACCAATCTTCTCTCATGGATACTATGGACTGACTCTGTGTGTGTGTGTGTGTGTGTGTGTGTGTGTGTGTTAATAAGAGAATGAGTACATTTGTGCTGTCTTTGACATTAACTGTATCAGAACAGTCAGTGTTGTATAAACTCTAAAATAAGATAGGGAATAATTTTCTCACAGAATAGAATAGTAAAATTACTGCCTCTTGGTAACATTCTCAGAAACTTTTTGAAGCTCAGAAATTTGCCACAGATGCCAAAGCTTATTCCTCCCAATGGGAGGCAGTTTCCCCAAAGCTGTGTTTAAACAGATATCAAACAAAGCAATCCATTAACACATGGAAGGTTCAGACCAAAAGACCATGTCACCTTAAGTAAATAAAGGTCCCGAAGAGCCTTCAGAAAGGAAGCACAGGAAGTGGTCGCTCCTGTCCATTTTAGGTCCCTTTATGACACAATGGCAGGGACAATGATGGCCTGTCCCATGTTCAGACTTGCTCAGGGCACAGTACCAGAGGCTGGGCAAATCAAAGGCATGGGCTGCCTTGAGTTCCTGTCCATTATTCTGATTTGTATTTTACTTCCCAGCATTTGTAAGGTGATGACAGAGAGGGCCCATAGTCACTACAAAGGATCTGAGGTGCTTTACAGCTCTGTAGAGCCTTTGAAATTATTATCAAATACTATTTTTTTTTTCCCAGAAGAGGCAAGTATAGCCCACTGTGATGCTTGCTGTCATGGTCAGACAAGGCTATGAGCTAGGAAGGCAGATAGGGAAAAAAGATGCCAAACTAGGCAGAATCTGCCTTCCGTAAAACCATGGGCTCTGCATCCACAGGTTCAACCAACTGCACATGGAAAATATTTTTTAAAAAAAGGATACATCTGTACTAAACAAGTACAGACTTTCGGCCCTAAATAAACAGTGTAACAATTATTTACATAGCACTTAGGTTGCATTGTTGTTGTTAGGTGCCGTCCAGTCGGTATCTGACTCATAGCGACCCTCATAGGGTTTTCAGTGGCTGACTGTTTTGGGATTGCCTTGGGAGTCGATTGCCAGGCCCTTCTCCCATTTTTGCGGTGCTGGGAATTCAACTCGGGTCCTCAGAGACTGCAGCGCAGTGCTCTACCAGCTGAGCTAAATCCCAGCTCAAGGTTGCATTAGGTATTGTAAATAGTTTTAAGATGATTTAAAAAGTATGGGAGGTGCCTAGGTTATGTGCAAATACTCCCACCACTTAAACAAAGGGACTTGAGCAATGGCAGATACTGATTTTTAACGTGCGTGTGTGGAGGGGGGTTCTAGATACTAAAGGGTGACTGTGGCATCTATAGGAACAAGGCTGGGCCAAGGGAACCGGAATCAAGACATATTGGCTGTAGAAATATGGCTGCCCCTCAGTGGGAGTAGAGGAGTAAAGGTCATTATTGTGGTTAGGTGTCACTGAGTCAGTGTCCAACTCATAGCACCTACGTACAACAGGCAAAACGCTATCATCAGTGCTTCTCTGCTATTCATAGGATTTTCAATGGCTGATTCTCTTTTGGGAGTGGGTTGCCAGGTCCTTCTCCCAAGCCTACAGCACCTGGTGTTCCCAGGCAGTCTCCCATCCAAGTACTAACCAGGTCTGATCCTGCTTAGTTTCTGAGATCTGATGGGATCAGATACTACAGTGGTATGGCTGCGGGCCAAAGGTCATTATATTATATTATATTATATTATATTATTTATTTTTAAGGAGGAAGAACAGGTTTATTTTTGGCTCATGGTTCAGAGGGTTCAGTCCACAGTGGGAGGAGACATGGCAGAGCAGTGGCAGGGCCTGTGTCTGAGCCTCTTTGTATTATGGTGGACAGAGCAGAGACCACTGGAACTCCCCTCTCATCCCTGCACAAAACGTCCAAATGCCTATCCTCAGTGTAAAAATCTCAGGCTTTTAAAGGTGGTGCAAGCCTGTAAAGCCTGCACCTTGGGAGGCCCATGCAGGGGGATTGTGAGTAGAGGTCAGAGGCAGCCTATATAATTTAGTGAGACCTTCTCACAGAATTAAGAGGAAAAAGTTATCTGGAAGTGCAGCTCAGTGGTAGAGAGCTTGGAAAGCATGTGTGAGACCACCTCCCCTCAGTACTTAAAAAAAAAAAAAAAATTAAAGTGAAACCAAAGGCCACAAGGTTTAAACTAGCAGGAACCCACAAGCCCCACTTCTTTTCTAGTATCCATGAAACAAAGGACCCCATAAGAAACACTTCCCTCTTTTATCTTCAAAACACAAAAGAGTTTCCCCAGATTGCCCCAGAGGCGATCTCTAGTCCTTTGAAAATATGGCCTCTTTGGGGTGGTCTTCCTGGTGTCTCCAGCTGTGTGTGTGTCTGTGTGTGATATCACTGAAACATATAAAACCACTGTTAACTCCTCCTAAAAGTAAGAATGAAACATCTAATTGCCTATGCTTTATTAGTGTGGAGAAAGGAGTAAACCTCCCATTTGTTTAGAAAAGTCTAGAGAGTCAGGGGAACAAAACAAACAGAAAGACCATCCTTACTGTTACAAGAGCTCATCTGCCATGTATGAAATTCATTCCAGAGTCAAAATCAGGTCACAGCTGGATTCCAAAGCTGACATAGAACTGAGCCAAGAGACAATGATGGGGCAGTATGGGGAGGGGAGTGACTGGGGGGAGGCCCTGCTCAATTAGAGTCTATGCACTAAGAGACAGCTGCCTAGATCCTAAGAGTGGAAGGCAGCATCTGGACTCTGCCTTCCCTCCCCACTGGAGATCTGTTTCCGATGTGCCTTGCAAATGGCCATCTTATCTCTGACTAAATAAAGGAAGAGCCAGCTTACTTCTTGAGGAGATGGCTGATCCATGCTGGGTGGTTCTAACAGTTGTTTGTTTGTGGTTTGTGTCTCAGAGCTGGGGATGGAACCCAGGCCCTGCACATCTTAGGCAAGTGCTGTTCTCTGAGCCACACTCCCAGATAGCTGGCTAACAATTCTGTTTTTAAAGTTCTTCCTTGTCCTAAATTGACAAAGCATCTAGATTCCATCATAGCTTTAGTTTCAGGAGTCATGTGGGACAAGGGCAGCCCTTGTGTTCAAGCATTCAAAGCCAGTCATTACACTCAACCTCCTGGCTCTGAGGACCCACTTTCCACAATTGGAATGTTTTACCCTCATTGCAGGCCAGAGGGGGACCCAGATAAAAGGATCCTCGAATTCAAACCTTTGCACTTCCACATCAAGCAGTTTTGTGGAGGGTTCTACTTTACCTCTATGCCCTCGTTCTCATGACTGGTGATGGAAACAGTGTTGGCTCACAATTACGTGTGCCAGAGTTACCATTCTACACCATGCCATTTAATCCTCGCACCTTCCCTTTTATCCCTATTTTGTTGTTGTTGTTGTTGTTAGGTGCCGTCGAGTCAGTATCCGACTCATACTGACCCTCATAGGGTTTTCAATGGCTGACTGTTTCGGGATTTCCTTGGGAGTGGATTGCCAGGTCCTTCTCCCATATCCCTGTTTTACAGATGAGAAAATTGAGATCGCATAGCTAGTTCTTGGGACTGTTAGGATTTAAACCCAGGTATTTTGGCTCCAGTGTCCATCTGCTGGGTCTCTAAGCTGGTAGTCCTCAAATTTCAGCATGCATTAGATACACAAAGGGCTCAGTCAAACATAGACTGCTGATGTTTCTGACTTAGTGGGTCCTGGAGCAGGGTAAGTAAGAATTTGCATTTCTGACCAGTTCCAAGGTGCTGATGCTGCTAGTCTGAGAACCACAATTTGAGACCCACTACTAGGTGCTAACTGAATCCTTCTCTCAATTCCCATTTCTTAGTTGTTTCCTCTGTTGCCTGTCTGGACCTCCAGTTCCACTGGGACTGGTCAGTTTCTTCTTTCTTTTAGGCCTGCTGGAATATTGCTGGGTCCCCATTCCACTCTCACATGTGCCTGATACTACTTGTTTCCATGAGCTTCTGGTTATCATCCCCTGAAAGATGTTTCTGTTCTTTATCCACCTTCCTGGGCTTCCAAATGCTAGAAACTTTCCCAATCATAGTCACTCCACAGGGAGTTTATCTGGCTTGTGGATTCTATCCTGCTTCTTCCTGCCACTAGCTAACCTGTGGCAATGACAATTGTTATATATTCTTTGTCTTCTCTGACCTAGAACAGTGAACTGGAGTCATATGTTCTCAGGTGACCTGGGTTTCAAACCTATCACTGTTCAGATGACCCTCCTCTGTCCTGTCTAGGATATCAATGCCTGTCTTAGTATTTGGAGCTCAGAACTGGACACAGCATTCCATAGGAGAGCTGACTACAATTCACTGAAACTATTTCTTCTCTCCTCCTAGACTCCTAAATCTGATTAACATTGCCTAATACTGCATTCATCTTTTCTTTTGGCGTGCATTGATTTTGTGCCAAAGACTTCCAAATATTTTTCAAATAAACTGTTCTTAGAACCATCTTTCCTCCATTTTAGGCTTATGTAAATACTTTTTTCCCCTTGGCATAAGACTCTACAGTTACCCATACAAACTTTCATCTAGTATGTTTTTATACTATTTCAGCAGAGGGATTATTTTTCTTTTAAAAATAAAGTTCTTGTATTATTTTTCTTATTATGAAAGGAATACTCATTCATTACAAAAATATCATAATGTGAAGATAAAAAAGAGCATTAAAATTTTTGTTATGCCACCCACTCAATGTTGATCATTACAATCACTTTGATATGTATCTTTCTAGAACCTTAATAAATATCTTTTCAATTATCCATAAATAATTAAATTTATGCACATAAATGACTCATAGAGGTCATTTTTAGACTTGTTCATATGTCAAACATATTTACTATTTCTTCTATCTCTAAGTTAACCACAAAGTGGCTTCCATGATTTTTTGTAAGTTGTTGATAAGAACAGAATCCAATGGCACAGCCCAAAATCCTGCTCTCCAGAGGCTACTGATTCATCATTCAGCACTCACTGGGTAGCAGTTATCAACCAGTTAAAAATCCACAGATTTAAACTCTCAGTTTAGTTTTCCATGTTGTTCTAATGGGCAGCATGAGGGCCTTTATCTACTTGAGTCATGACAATCACTATACAGCTGACCGCTATAGTGTGCTAAGTCTTGTAATTCCCAAATAACCAGGTTTCACATTAAACTGACTATTTTTTAAAAATAACAATTCATAGATCCCAAGCTCCACTACTGCACTATCCTAACTTCTTTTAGATAATTTATATAGCTCCAATTTTCAAGCACTTTCCCCATTTTTTTGACTTTCCAAAAATTAATGACAGTAATTCTGCAATTACTTTGGTTAATTCCCTCAGCATTTTGGGGTGGAATTCATACAGTTCTAAAGAACTGAAGTCTTTACAGGGGCCTCCTGTTCTCGTAATATCTTGGCCCCTCTCTCAGACTTCAATCACCTTTTAACAAATGTTTGTTCTACACTTTCAGATTTGAAGAACTTCCACTTTCATAGAGAAGATAGAAGCAAAATAAGAGTTATAGAGAAGTTCTACTTCCCTCCCAGTAATCCATCAGCTTTGGAGCTGAGCCTCAGTGCATTTCTGGCCATTTTTGCTCTGGTCATATCCAACAAAAGACCATTTTGGTGCTGCTAGATTTTTTCTCATAAGCTTTGATTCATTTTTTTTCTTGACCTCAGCCTTTCATCTATGTTTTACTCTTCTGAATCAATTTTTCTTTTTCTTCTTAGTAATGTACTGTTCTCTGATCGTGTGTGTGTGTGTGTGTGTGTGTGTGTGTGTGATCTTTTATAATCTGATTTGATAGATGTGGCCATCAGCCACTCATTGGCTTCCTTACCTTCTTGTCTCTTCCTTTAAACCAAAATCATTCAAAAAAAATTTCAGATTTTTTTTTTTGGTAGAGTCTTAGGCCACTTCTGCCTTTATAGGCTCTAGCCATATCAGAATATGGCTTGAATATTTGAAATTTCATATAGATGACTCAGTATGCTCTTCTTGTAGGTTATTGCAGTATAGAAGGTGAAGAGATGTCATATGCAATAAGGTTATAAGATTCCTAGCAGCAGAAATAGACTATGGCTAAATTAAATGAAAATGGAATTTGTTAGGAGGCTATGAGGAAGGCTCCAGACTGATAAGAAGACTCAGAACCAGGCTCCACCCAGAACCAAGGTGTCTCTAGGAGTCCACTCAACAAGAATTATTCTGTCCTTATGCTAATATATCTAAGGTTAGAAGTCCTAAGAGAGACAGTGTGCTGGGGTTTAGCTTAGTTGGTAGAGTGCTAGTCTGCACGCTCTGAGGCCCTGAGTTTGATCCCCAGAACTGCAAAAATGAGAGAAAGACCTGGCAGCCCACTCCTGAAATGATCCCAAAGCAATCAGCCGCTGAAAATTCTATGAAAAAGCAGAGAAGCACTGACATGGTGCTGGGCATGGCATAGTGTCAGGCAGTGTTTTGTTCAGTTGTACATACAGTTGCTATGAGTTGGACCTGTCTTGTCTGAAGGCACCTAACAAAAACAAGAAAAAGTAAATCTGAATGGCTGAGCTTAGGTCATATACCCATGCCATGAGGAGGGGAAGGTAGGAAACTGATTTGTATGTCTAATAAGATTATATGCAAAGGGGGACATATGCCCCTGGAGGAAACTGGGGCACAATTACCTGTAGTGGAGTGAATACATGGTAGAATGCTAAAGAACAAATGTCCCCTATAGCTACTAACTCCCAAGGTTAGTTTAGCTTTTACTTTAGTATTAAGCTCCACTTTTTTTTTTCTTGTAATGAACTGAACTGTTTGGCTTCTATTGATTCATCTGCTTCTGAGAAAAGATGTTACTAGCAAGAGACACTAGAAATTTCTGAGATGCTCTGCATTTAGCAGGATGAATCTTCCCATAGGTATCCAAACAGTGGAAGTCACAAGAATATTAGTAAGCTCTATGGCAGTTTTAATGATACTTCTGAAATGAACCTTGGGGCCCCAAATGGAGTATCAACAAACACATGCATTTACCTTATCTTGAAATATTCAATTATGGTACTTTATTATACAGCCACTGGGAACCAAGTCTATTGTTCCTGAAGCTTTGACATTCTTTCCTCCTGAAAATTATTAATTTACTCCTGAACTTGTTAACTGTTCCCTTAGCTCCCATGTGTGTGCCGAGTATGGACCACCTGACACTCTGTTCCATCTTTCATCATATCTGATTATTTCATAATATTTGATTTTAGAGTTGTTCTTAGGCTTTTTCTTCCTCCCCCTCATTTCACAGTTGTCCTTTGTCCTTGTTTTATTAAGTATGTTTCTTCAAGGCTTCATCAGTGGCCTTCAGCTTTTGCCAGGAACTTATCCTAAGCCATGGTATGCCAGCCATACATCCAGCCACTCTCTTCTCATGACTATGTTCTTTTAGAGACAGACTCTTCAAAAAGGATGAAAAAGGTTGTGGTACCTTGTTTTTAAATTTCCTATTGAGAATTAGAGATGAATATAAATTCCTTCTGATTATATCTTTTTGTTCCTATGTGTGCCCATAGATATGTGGTAGCTGACTTAGGCTAGGCTCTGCTTTTCAAACATCTCCACACAGATAATATAATCCTGGAGAAACCAGGTCAGACTAGCCACAGTTATCTCCTTATCCTCACTATGGATAAGCATTACAAAACATAGCTTCTACCTGGAACATCAGTGCACATACAGACACTGGAGGAGTAAAAGAAATTCTTAGAATCATTGATTCAAAGACAAGAAAGAACCCACTTCCTTGATAAATTTTCTCATACCCTTTTGGATATCTTCCCTGCCTAACAAATCATAATCACAGATTGGAGAGATTTTTTTAAGGCCTTCTGACCTCCAACATCTGTGCTTAAAAATGAGGCAGGGCACACAAATAGCACCAAATGTCATGTGCAGGTGTCATCAGCCCTCTTGAGATATGACATCTGCTAAGATGAGCTGAGATCTTCATTGGGATTTGACATTGGGGTTTGTCATTGGAGTTCCCTTTTAGTTTCAGAGACATCTAATCTGGAAATTTGGGACTTGTTCATGACTCAGTTTTCTTTTCAACTGTCTTTAATGAAGGTATAAGATCTGATGATGCCAGAGCAAACAGCCACTGAATGGACCCCAGGCTCTGGAACTTACTAGGCAAAGTAGTTTTCTAGGGGTATATAGACAGCTGAGGGTGAAGCAATGTCTAAGTGCAAAGAGCCAAAGCGGGGACCATGCCTGGTGGTGTACACCTGTCAGCCCAGTACTTGGAAGGCAGAGGCAGGAGGATTGCAAGAGTGATCTTCCTGTTTACACAGTGAGAATCTATCTAGAAGGAAAGAACGAAAGGAAGGAAGAAAGAAAAAAAGAAAGAAAGAAAGAAAGAAAGAAAGAAAAGGAAAGAAGAGTCAAAGCTAGTGATGACAAATCCATGGTCCAGAGATTTAAGAACAACATAAAGACCTCATAAATAAAGAAGAACCATTTCTGCCATGAGTAGGGCTGGGAGACTAGTGCTCTCTCTGGGGCATGGGTAGGTCAGCTTGGGTTAAAGGCACCAGAGGGTCTTAATAAGAATCACTGTTTCCAAAGAAATGAACATCTTTCATTCTCTTAACCTGAAGCAAATAAAAATCAAGAGCTTCCAGAGCCCCAATCAGAAGCGCCTACCCTTAGTGAGTAGAAGCTGAACGACATGGTTTGCCATACAGTACACCCAAACCAGCCATTATGAATAGCAGAGAAGCACAACAATAGTGTTTCATCTATTGTATGTAGAGTTGCTATGAGTTGGACACCGACTCGATGGCACCTAACACCACCACCACCACCACCCAAACCAGCAGCCATCCTGGACATCTATGTAGGATGGTTCTGGTGATGACAATGTGGCAGGGGCTCATTTGAAGGTAGATTTAGATAGATTGTGTATTTATTTGGGGGTGGCTTTAAGGTTGATGAAGATGTGTTCTGATGGCCATGGAGAAGCTAGAGCCTCAACTCACCTCCTACGCTGCTCTCTTTCACAATGCAATTAGTTTACTCCATGGATGATTAAGTCGTGCTGGGAAAGATGCAGAGAAGACCTATGACAAAAATGTTTTTAGGGAGCTGGAGTGGTAGTGGAAGACAGGGCACACAACCACGCTGCTGTACTGCCTGACCTCAGCCATTTAATATATACAAATTATTTCAAGGGCATACAATTCAAATTTCCAGGCTACATTTCCATCTTTATCCATGCAAATAGGAAAATAATGAAAAGAATGTTGAAGGGAAAAGTTGCAATAGGAATGAGATTATTTAACCTTATTAGGGAAAAGAGAAAGAGATTGACTTCTAAATCTAAAAGGATATTGGAGAAATGATGAGGAGCATGTATTCTCCATTTCCATGGGAGAAATAATAAGAGAAAACAGACTGAAACCACTTAGTTGCAGCCTCACCCACCCTGAACTATGTTTTCATTGCCTCTCCAGGGCTGAGGGGTGGTGGCTGTTGCTTTCTCTGTCTGTCATGGAGGGAAACAGACCCAGAGGGTATCTGGACCACAATCTCATGAGAGATCACACGCCAGCTCAGGCCAGGCCAGCTTCTCCTGAATTTCTGACTCATAGGACAACAATGTTTATTGTTGTTTTACGTGGTTAAATTTTAGAGTGGTTTGTTACCCAGCCATAAACAAAAAATGTAACACCCGTGTAATGGAAGGGAAAGAAATGGTGTAGGCAGAGGAAGAAGTTGAGCTGGGACATAGTGTCCGAGAGTGTGTCAATTAGTTTTCTGCTACTATCACAAATACCTGAGAAAATCAATTTATAAAGAGAAAAGGATGCATACTGGTTCACAGCTTTGGAGGTTTCAGTTCATGATTCTTTGGCCCTGTTGCTTTGGGGCCTGTAGCAAGGCAGCACATCACAGTGACAGCATGTAGCAAAACTACTCACCTTCTACCTGGGAAGCGAAAGACAGAGAAAGGAAAGGGGCGCATTCTCACTCTTCCTCTCCAGGACATGCACCCAGTGATATAAGCCCTCTTACTAGGCCCCACTTCTTAAAGATTCCACCTTTCCTATTAAAACCAACCTGAGGACCAAGCCATTAAAACATGATCCTTTGGAGACATTCCAGATCCAAATTATACCAAGTGGGCATTACAATTTATTTAGGCAATCCCCTGTGGATGGATGCTGAATTATTGTGGTATTTCAAACCTGCTTCAAAAGTGCATATATGTCTCATCATCTTTGTGTGCAAAAGCATATAAAAGCAAAGACCGAGTCCTCAGAATGGGGGCAATTATGGTGGTATATGCCTGTAATCCCAGCACTCAGAAATTGAAGGCAGGAAGATAGAGAGCTCGAGGCCAGTCTGCACTACATAGAGAGTTCCCTGCCAGGCTGGGCTACATACAGAGACCCTTTCCCTCTAAACAAACACAACAAAACCCCCTAGGATTGGAACTGGTGATATCCAGTCTTTTCATCCATTATCTAGTGCTGATCTACAAGAGTTGCCTCATCTTTTCTGCATTACCTACCTACCCCTGGTTCTCACCTAAGTCCCAGAAATACTGTGTGCAGTGAACTTCCTGGAGAATTCACTGTACTACTCATCAAACAAGGAGCAATTCATGTAAGCTCAGAGAAAGCACCTGAAGACATTGTGAGGGAATTACGTAAAGATATTAAAATAGAACTATTTATTTTTAGAGGCTTTTTTTGGTACTGGGACGTTCAACCTAGCGCCTCGCACATACTTCTCAAGTGGCTCTACCACTGAGCTGCACCCCTAGCCCCTTTTAAATTTTTTGTCTTGATACCAGGTCTTGCTTGGTTACGCAAACTGCCTCTGGCTTCAAACTCCAAATCCTCCTTCCCCCTCCCCAGTCCCTGGGATTACAGGTTGCGCCACTGCACTGGATGATACAGAACTGTTTCAACAAGCCTTTCATGTGGCCTGCCTAAACTTCAAGTGAATAAAATTTCTGAAACACTGTAATAAGGCACTGTGAGAAACAAAAGGAAGAAAAAATGTAGTGTTTATTCCTCAGGAGCTGAAAATCAACCCTACCCACCAGGAGGGACCCAGAAGAATTGAGTGTAATCAGCTAATTTTCCTCTCTCATCCACATGGCTCCAGTTACCAGGGGGAAAACTGCCTTAGGTGCTTGAGAATGAAAATACTCTCTGGTGGACTGACTCTCCCGCTGCAGAAGATTTTGTGATGAGGTAAAAGTATACATTATGACTAGAAGGCATAGACTAAATGACTTGGGTTTCTCACTCTCATCTTAGAATCCTCCAGTCCTGAGTAGATTTTTTGATTTATTTCAATGAAAAACACATATGTATTTATGCGCATCTAGTGTTTTAGTCTCTCATGTGTCTGTCAGCTTGTTGTGCTGTTGGGGCTCGTGTGTTGTTGTGATGCTGAAGGCTATGCCAACAGTATTTCAGATACCAGCAGGGCCACCCATGGTGGACAGGTTTCAGAGCTTCCAGACTAAGACAGACTAGGGAGAAGGACCCAGCAGCCAACTCCCAAAACAATTATCCATTGAAAACCCTATGAATAGCAAAGAAGCACTGTCAAGTATAATGCTGGAGAATGAGACCCTCAGGCTGGGAGGCATTCAAGAAACAACTAGGGAAGAGTTGCCTCCTCCAAGTAGAGCCAACCTTAATGACAGGCATGGAGTAAAGCCCCTGGGACCTCCATTTACTGATGTGGCACGACTCAAAATGAGAAGAAACATAGTGACTGCAACATTGGGGTCAAACATAAAAAGATCTTGTGCATGGCACACTGTTGGCTAGTATTTCATTCTGTTGTACATAGGGTCGCTATGAGTCATCGGATCTGATTCGGTGGCACTCAGCAATAAAAACAGTGTTTTCGTGGCTTTCAGACTGTTTAGAGTATGACCAAAGTTAAGAAAAACATTGACAATGCAATCCAGCCAACCATCCATCTGTCTATGTTGTTGTTGTTAGGAGCCGTTGAGTTGGTATCTGACTCTTAGCGACCCTATGTACAACAGGCGAAACACTATTGTTAGTGCTTCTCTGTTATTCATAGGGTTTTCAATGGCTGATTGGTTTTTGGGAGTGAGTTGCCAGGTCCTTCTCCCAAGCCTACAGCACCTGGTATTCGCAGGCGGTCTCCCATCCAGGTACTAACCAGGCCTAACCCTGCTTAGCTTCGGAGATCTGACGGGATCGGATGCCACAGGGGTAGGGCTGCAGGCCCATCTATCTATATATATCTAAAAAACGAAGAAGAAGAAGAAGAAGAAGAAGAAGAAGAAGAAGAAGAAGAAGAAGAAGAAGAAGAAGAAGAAGAAGAAAGAGGAGAAGGAGGAGGAGGAGGAGGAGAAGGAGAAGGAGGAGAAGGAGAAGGAGAAGCAGCAGCAGCAGCAGAAGCCGCCTTATCCAATGCACGTAGCTTTATTATGCACAAAACTCTGATATTTTCTACTCCAGTCTATTCCATTTTGTAAAAATCCTGGTTTTGGCTCACTTGATTTCATGGTCCCCTAATGGGTCATGACTTGTTGTTTCAAAAATATTGCTGTTTATGCCACCCCACAGGCCTGAGGTACAATTCAAGTGTTTGCTTTGTGTGATGAAAACCTTAAAAGCCTTTACTATCTGCCTGCTAAATTTGTTCTTCTTTTAAACGTTAAAAGTTATCCCCACTAAATGTACTGGAAGCAACATCCATCTGAGACTTTCTCAGAAGCCGCATTAACGCACTGTCATTTGGTGCTGGTGCTGGGAATATCAGTAAGTGCACCTGGCGCTGCCTTTCTGCTTGATTGTCTGTCGCAATTGGAGAGGTGCTTCCCCTGCAGACGCCCTTTGATGCAGCTCACAGGAAGGGAATGCAAATGCCGGTGGCCAAGAATCTGTCTCCTGCAGCTGATCAGGTTTCATAGCAGGGGGAAGCCTGTGTCTCTGTCACTCAGAAGAGTGATTTACTGTCTGGGGAAGCCTGCGGAACAGAGAAAAAAGGCAAGGAAAGGGATGCAGGTGAGGGAGAATTTGCCCTAAATCTATGCACGTGCCCCAGGGCAGCGTGAATGATCTCACATTTGTGTTTAGGTCAGTTCAGGGACTCGGGGGAGGGAAACAGAGTGTGTCAGGTGCTACTCTGGGCACAGTCCAGTGTGGTCACTGCAGTAAGTATAGTAAGAGCTAAGGAGTATTGGTGCCTGCAGCTGTAGCCCTGTGGCATCCCATCCCATCAGATCTTGGAAGCTAAGCAGGTTCGGGCCTGGTTAGTACCTGGATGGCAGACCGCCTGGGAACATCAGGTGCTGTAGGCTTGGGAGAAGGACCTGGTAACCCATTCCCAAAAAACAATCAGCCATTGAAAACCCTATAAATAGCAGAGAGGTACTGACAATAGTGTTTCACCTGTTGTGCATAGGGTCGCTATGAGTCGGAAACTGACTTGACGGCACCTAACAACAATAAGGTGTATTGAGAATTTACGTTGCTTTAGGCATTTACTTATTATCCCATTTCCACCTCCTGACTTCATCAAGTAGATACTACAAGACTCCCAATTTTGCAGGTGAGGAAACTGAGGCTTAGAGAGGGAGGATCATTCCTCCAGCTTACATAGCCAGTGTGAGATGGAGCCTGCCTGAGTCCACAGCCTGTGCTTTTCACCACCACTATGCATTTTTCCCAGGTTGTAGGTAGGAACTGGCTCAGAAAGATTAAGTTGTGTGTTCAAGGTTCTACCACTAACAGGTGACACAGCCAGGATTCACGGGGTGATGCCAGCACCATGGTTTGTTTTACTGTTGGGTGAATTGTTTTTTGTTTTGTTTTCGATTTTTTTTTTTATGGGACAGGGTGTCTCACTATGTTGCCCCAGCTGGCCTGGAACTCGCCATGTAATCCAGGCTGGCCTCAAACTCAGGATCCTCCTGCCTCAGCCTCCCCAGTACTTGGATGACAAGCCTGTGCCACCATGCCTAGCCAGCACCTTGTTCATTTATTAAACCACTCAGCTCTGCTGCTTCCCAGGTCTCTAGTGACCTAGAGAAATTTAAGGAGAATCGTAGTTTTTCCAGGAATGAAAGTTCGAACATGGTTAGGTGGAAAGATCCCAGTACTGTTTACAGAATCATGTATTATAGTGCTAACTCCTTACAAGATTGCTGAGAGTGGAGGGCAAGGAAAGAGAGTCTCGGACAAATTATTCTATATCTTTAGACAAATAACTATGCAAGCTTCTGAACATTCTTGAGCTCCCTAGGGACCAAAACTAAATATACGAGAGATTTGAAATCTTTTAAGTTTAATGTAAGTTTAAGAGTTAACTCTTACAATCCCTTGAACCTTGCACCTTATGTGAGACCAAGAGAAATGTTATACTTTATTGCTTGTTGTTGTCGAGTTGTGTCCAACTCATAGCAACCCTCATAGGGTTTTCAATGGCTGTTTGTTTCGAGATTGCCTTGGGAGTGGATTGCCGCGTCCTTCTCCCACTTTTGTGGTGCTGGGAATCGAACTCGGGACCTCAGAGACTGCAGACCAGCACTCTACCAACTGAGCTAAATCCCAGCCCCGTGTACTTTATTGCTTAGATAATTAAAAATCAACTGCCATGGGTAGAAACAATGTTATATGGTTCTTTGAATACTTAGTGCCCAATTTCTTCTCCCCTGTTACCTTACAAAGCCTCAGAAAAGGAATTTCTAGTGCCAGAGAAGACATTTAAAATTTGGAGGAAGGCAGAGGGGTCTAGAATGGCAAACTCTACCAATAGTATTAAAGGCATTTGAGTAATCATTGCCATAGTTGTTAATATTATATCTAGTTAATTTATAGGAGTAGAACACTAGAATCATTACCTCAAAAGGAACCTAATTATTATGCTTACAGTTAGGGAACTTTCCCTAGCTGATATATTGGTGTTTACTAGGGTAGTCATATCAATGGCCTTTGTACAGAATGGTCTACTTATAATGGCCTCACCTACCTGTCAGGTCTTTTACAACAGTGACTGTGTCCCTCATGCTCCTTCTGGTTTCTCCAGAGTCTCCCCAGAGCAGTGCCTTCCACATAGCAGATGTTCAATAAACACTCATTGAGTGAGCAAATGAAGTTGTTGATCCTCTCGTTCTGGTTTCCAAAGTAAAAGTCACAGTGAGCAAATGCTACAGACATTTTTTTTAACTTTGAGATTAAGTATCAAAGTTTTGGTGTTCAAATATTGTTCTATATTTTTAGTGGATAGGTATAGATTTGGGCTGGGATTTAGCTCAGTTGGTAGAGTGCTGCTCCACAGTTTCTGAGAACCCAGGTTCAATCCCCAGCATCATAAAAGTGGGAGAAGGATGTGGTAGTCCACTTCTGAAAACAATCCCAAAACAGTCAGCTATTGAAAACCCTGCGAGGGTCTCTATGAGTCAGACCCTACTCAATAGCACCTAACAACAACAATAAGTATAGACTTTGATCACTAAATGACTCATATTAGTACAAAGTTACCCATCTAAAATTTTCTCTCTAAACAAACAAATGAAAGAGCAATAGAGTTTGTGGGGTTTTCTTGTTTGTTTCTGTTTTCCTTTTGCTTGCTTGCTTTGTAAAGATTTTTACAATTTAGAATTGGCAATCTTGGACAAAGAGGTAGATAGTTCCTAAAACTTGAGCCTTGGTTGGATACTTGTTCTACTGCTTCTGTGGGCACCCACATCAGCAGCCCTTCTGCCCACCCCAGTGGAAGACGCAGGGTTTGCCTACTCTTCACAGACAAGTCCTGGGAAAGGGTTTCCCCAATCTCACTGACACAAGTTTACTCAGGATCAGGCAAGAGCATGGTCAGTTTGCTACATCTACTGAGTCACCATGCACTGCAGGATCAAGAAAAGATAGGGTAGGGCCAGTAAGAAAAACAAAATAGTAAAATAGAAGAAAATGCAATAATTGGAGTAACACCCTCTATTCAAGACCCAGCCAGGGTCCCTGTCCTTCAAAAGGTCCAAAGTCCAAAACAACAGCAAGATAATAGGGGAAAAAACTCACATAAATCACTGGAGTATCCAACTTCTATTCACAAGGAGATAGTTCCAGTTCATCTTTTATCTTCTATTTTTATATTCATGAGAAAAACAGGGAGGTTATAAAATTAAACATATACCTTAGCATTAACAGCTGAACAGGTAAAGGAATTTAAATGCTTCAATTAAAAATTATGACCACAGTGACATACCACTTCATGCTCACTGGGATGGCATTTATTAAAAAAGGGAAAATAGTAAGTGTTGATGAGATTGTGGAGGAAATAGAGCCCTTGTGCATTGCTGGTAGAAAACAGTCTCACAATATCTCAAAAAGCTAAAAATAGACTCTATAATGCAGCAATTCCACTTCTAGGCATATCTCCAAACAGAAATTAAAAGAATTGAAAATTAGGACTCAGATATTATTTATAATTGTCAAAAGGTAGAAACACCCTAGATGTCCATCAGTAGATAAATGAATAAACAAAAGATGATGTGTACATTCAGTGGAACATTGTTGTTGGTGTGAACATTGTCCAATCATAAAAAGGAAGGGAATTGTGACATTGGCTACAACATGGATCAATCTTGGAAATATGCTAAGTAGAATAAGCTAGATGTATAGGACATATTGGGGCTGGGATTTAGCTCAGTTGGTAGAGCGCTGCACTGCAGTCACTGAGGTCCTGAGTTCAATTCCCAGCACCACAAAAATGGGAAAAGGACCTGACAATCCACTCCCAAGGCAATCCTGAAACAGTCAGCCATTGAAAACCCTATGAGGGTCACTATAAGTCGGATAACGACTTAACGGCACCTAACAACAACAATAGGACATATATGATTCCTTTTAAACAAGATAGGTACCTACGGTATTCAAGTTCAGAGTCAGAAAGTAGGATGCTGTTGTTGTTAGGTGCCATGGAGTCATGTCTGACTCATAGCAATCCTTACAGGGTTTTCAATGGCTGATTGTTTCAGGATTGCCTTGAGAGTGGATTGCTACATCCTTCTCCCACTTTGTGCTGCTGGGAATCAAACTCGGGACATTGGAGACTGCAGAGAGGCGCTCTACCAACTGAGCTAAATCCTAGCCCCAGAAAGTAGAATAGGGGTTATTAAAAACTGAGGAGGAGGGAGACCAGGATTTATTGTTTAATGGGTACAGAGTTTCTGTTTGAGATGATGAAAATTCTCTGGAAATGGATAATGGTGATGATTTTTGAACATCACAAACATACTTAATACCACTGAACTTGACACTTAAAATGGTCAGTTTTATGTAACCCAACAAAAACCATCTCTCCAACCATCTCCACCAGCTCCTGCTATCTCCTGACTGTGCAGGTACTGCATAGCACAGAACCAAGAAAAAGGGGCAGCTGGGTCACCCTAGAATAGCTGTCTTTCCCCAGCAGGCTGCGGAAGGTGGGAACTGCTACAGGGTTGCAGAACCCACCAGAACAGCTCTCCCACAATCCAGAGCTATGGGAACCAGGCTGCACTCTTCACCAGCTGCCCTGCTCAGCTCTGGCCTGCTGAGCCCAGACTGGGCCTGGCTGCCCACCCAGGAGACTGATCGTCCACATGGAGCTGTACTGGAATCATTTTCTGCAACATCAAGCTGTAAGGGGGAAGATGCAGCCCCTAGCTTTGTTGTTATGGCCTCATGCTGCTCCTGCTTAGTTTCCGTAGATTTTGCTGAATAAATATTTCTTAAATTGTTGTAAGCCCTTTGGTCAATCACCAGAGATTTTGAATGACAGTCCTTGCTGATTTTTATCAGTTTAATAGACGTCTCTCTGAGGGAGAGGTTTTTGAGATCCTTATACTACTCTTCTGCAAGCCCCATCCCAGGCCGTCCTCCATCTCTTCCCTTTAGAACTGTAATTAAGCATAGTGGGAAGATGCATGTTTTTGAGCAGCAGCATTTCACACAGGTCCTCTTGAAGGCTCTTCCCGGTAAGCTCATGTGTCAATGTTATCCTCTTCTGAAAGGATCCCAGGGAGAAGCAGAGTGGCTACATTCAATCTCCAGTCTGTCTGAAACCTTGCCCTTTGCCCAGAGAGCCAACAGTTGGAGTAAGGCAAAGCATCTGAGCAAGTATGAAAAGTACAGTGTTCCTACAGAGAAGTAAGGGGATAACCAGCATGGAGGCATCCTAAGTTTTTGTAAGTACAAGCCTTTAAAATCCATCAAATCACCAGTGTCTTCAGATAGGGACTTAGAGTGACTTCTAAGGAGATTACGCCCTGTAGCAATGCTTGCTTCAAAGAAATGCATCATTATATGAATGCTTACTAAATGTCCCCTGGAAGATGATACTGTAATTATCTGTTTCTGAAGTTCTACATAACTTTGATTTGCTTTTTTTTTCCCCATAAGGACTTTTCTATTGCTGGGGACTTTATATTTCTTTTATTTTCAATTGCTTTTTAAAGTGTGAAAATAGGCAACTGATTCAATGCAGTTTGTATGCAGTCTTGCAAAACCACAGCTGAGGATTTTAAATATTATTCTGACATGGATAACCCGCCACTCTAAGTGAAGTGGTTTTCTTCGGTACACTTCCTACAGGTTGGAAAGGAAGCTGTCCTTCCAGAATAATAAAGACACGGCAATTGTCTCTGCAAGTCTGGAATGATTAATAGATTTTGCCTCATCCATCCCCTCATTTGACACAAGGTTGGAGACCAGTTTCATCATTGCCACTTTCTAGAAGAAGAAACAAAATTATTTGCCAATGTGCTTAATATGATGAATTGCTAACCTGGAAGCAATAGCCTTGTAATTCTTTTAGATGTCTCTTAATGTATCTATCTGTTTTCCTTCCAAAGGCTATTCATTTATTAAGATCCACCCTGTGAAAAGACTCATACTGCATATTTCAAGCATCAGTTAAAAAGGATTCTTCAGGTATGATGCCAGACATCTTAATAGCCTTCCCCTTGACATTGCCTCTGTGATTTCTGGCAAGTCCTGCCAACCCCTCACCCTCTCACCCACCTTGTCCAAGGGCATTCTGAATAGCAAGGACTTCTGCTTGGACATACTGTTTGGGTCAAGCCCAGAGACCGTTTTTGTGCTTCTTTCATCATGGACTAAAGATGGGAGTGCAGAGGTCAAGGGAAGCACTTCTTAGAGATCTTTAATTAAAAGACTGTGGCTCCTTCACTTTCTCTGACATAGAAATCCTATTCATCCCATACTTCCTACTGCAAATCATGAGTACAACTGACAATGCCGCCGATACACAAGGACCTTTCCGCCACCACACTACAAACACAGCCACCCTGTCCAGAGAACATAAGAGAAACTTTTGGGCTTCCACTTCCTCTCCATTTTTTTGAAGGATCAAGAGAACACAGTTCCATTTTCAACAAAAATTAAAAAGGAAAATCATGAAAACAGCCAACCTCCTCTTTTTTTTTTTTCCCCTCCCTGAATATATTGTTGCATCCAGGGAAGAGGAAACAGTGAACGCCACTGATACTGGGTCCCCAGGGACCCCATAAGGGTCACTCCCCGGCTATCACAGGAGCATGTCTTCCTCCATTTGCAGAGGGAGTTTGTAATGGGTGTGGAAGTTGCTCTTGGCTCTGCTATGATCTGCAGAAATAAAAAGAAAAAGAAAAAAAGAAAAGAAAAAAATGCTACAGTGGCTTGGGGAACCAGGCTGTGTTCCCACCTGGATTTTCATGAGCCAGGGAGTTTTTACCTTTAGAAAGGCTTTGGAGATTTGAAAAGTCATTAGCCATGTTTCTGTTGGCCTCTGCAGGCTGGCTAAGAACTGTGTGTCCCTTAAAGGCAGAGACAAATTCCTCCCACATACTTTTGGTTTTGGTTTCTTCTAAAGGTGTTATCAGTGCTGCCCTGGGCTAATTGACTCTGAGTCTTGAAATATAATGACATCTTGTTTATTCTGCACTATGCACTGGCTTGGAAATTTCCAGGTAACTGCCCTGTCTTCCTGTGAAAACTAATTTTTTTAAAAAAATGGAAATGTATTTGGATTTCATTTAATTCATACATATGGTGGTTGTTGTTATTAGGTGCCATCGAGTTGGTATCCGACTCATAGTGACCCTCATAGGGTTTTCAATGGCTGACTGTTTTTGGGATTGCCTTGGGAGTGGATTGCCAGGTCCTTCTCTCATTTTTTTGCAGTGCTGGGAATTGAGCTCGGGACCTCAGAGACTGCAGTGCAGAGCTCTACCAACTGAGCTAAATCCCAGCCATACATATGGTAGAAATAATTAATTATCCTTTGATAACACAAGTTCATTATCATGAACATATTTTACTGGCTAGATCAGAGATCCCCTCAGGAGCTAAAGAGATAAAAGGGATTCTTTGTAGCCTCACTTTATGGTCTTGGGGTTCTAGCCTTTTCCCACTAGTTTTCTGACTCTGCTTTCATTTGTCTTCACTTCTGCCATTTTCCCCCGCATCTGTATCTGAGAAACTCTTGCCTCCTTCAGTCTTCACTGCCTTGCAACCTAGAACGAAACTGAGGGAAACCAGATGGACTTAATTCTACATAGTGCATTACTCAGTAACTACGTTCTCTCGCCAACCCAGTACATACAGATCATGGATATTATGAGAGCTATAAAAATTGAATTGATCCCTTTAGTCATTATGTAAGGAGATGAACTCTACATCAAGTGGCATTTTATTCTGTACTTAGAAAAATACACATTTTATCTTATTAAAATTTGCCTTGGCTATAATAAGACAATTGGACATCTAAAACAGATTTTGATCTACCCATTTCTAAATTTTTTGTTACCTTCTTATCCAGGCCAATATTATCTTCCACAAGATATTAAAACTTCCTCTTGATTGTCTCCCAGCATCGTCCGGCTTCTTTCCAAACCATCCCCTACACTATAGCCAGAATGAGCTATCAGCAATGTGAATTTCAGTCTTTTCACCATTTTGCTCAATGACTTTTCACGTCAGCTTTGCCTTGCATTACCAGCTCTCTCCTGTTGTGTTCTGCTGCACTGTCTTCTCTCTTTCCTGTGCTCCTTTATCCTACCAACCTTTGCCCATGTGGTAGACTCTGCCTGGAATGCTCTTCTCTCTTCCTATGCCTCTTACTCAGAGAGGCAGTTCCTAACCATTCCAATTAAAGTAGTTTTCACTATTATTCTCTGTCTAGGCTAGTTAGGCAGATAGCTGTATGAGAGTGAACACAAAGTATGAAAATCTTTGTATCACATGTAATACCCATCCTGGAAGAGACATTCAATAACCTGACAGATAAAATGACCTTGCTGGTTGATTTCATCCAGCCTCTGCCAATAGCCTCCCTAGTGCTGGAACAAAGTACACGATGAGTTAAATAGCCACTGGGGCAGAGATGGAGATTACACATGGTCTCAACAACATGAACCACATGCACAAAGGCTTCTCTCATTGCTACCATTCCTGGAGATCCAACATGCCAAACATGACGCCTCATGCTGTGTTTCCAATATGATATCATTGTTCAAGAAGAGCAAGCGAGCAATTGAAAAGATTGTCAATTTAAGGTTCTTTAATTGTAAAGGGACAGGTGTTCACTGTCACAGGAATAGACACGTATTCCAAATATAGGTTTGCCTTTACTACTTTGAAGAACTTAGCCAACCCTGCTATGCAAGTGGCTAGGTTTTGGGGTGCTTGTTTTACTGGCACAGAATCCCACATGCCATCCTATAAAACCATTGTTGTTGTTGTTAGGTGCCGTCGAGTCGGTATCCGACTCATAGCGACCCTCTGTACAACAGGGGAAACACTATTGTCAGTGCTTCTCTGCTGTTCATAGGGTTTTCAATGGCAGATTGATTCCTGGGAGGGGGTTGCCAGGTCCTTCTCCCAAGCCTACAGCTTCTGGTGTTCCCAGGCGGTCTCCCATCCAGGTAC
>VMDO01013733.1:0-35020 GCA_007922755.1 Pedetes capensis | reverse complement strand
GCCAGGCCCAACCCTGCTTAGCTTCCGAGATCTGACGGGATCGGATGCCACAGGGCTATAGCTGCAGGCTATAAAACCATAAGCACCACTTTATAGTAAATGAGGTGCAGAGATGGGCTCATGGCTAAAGGACCTACTGGTCAAATCACACATGTTCCATACAGAGGTGACCTGCTCCCTAGAAGGCTTCTTGGTGGGAATACACTGTAAAGATAGGAAGACATGGTGTTATATCCTTGATACGAAGATTGCATCAGTCCTGAGACCCTGGGTGGAAACAGCAGTGGCCCCACATACCATCACTCCCAATAACACACTGGGGGTTTTGTACTTCTCATCTCTATAACTCTGGGCTCTCTGCTGGGTTAGAAGCTCTCATTCCCAAAGAGCGTACACCTTTACCTGAGGACACAGCTAAAGTATCACTGAATTGTAATCCATAGTGCCACTTGGGCACTTTTGTTCCATGTCACCAGAGACCAGCAGACAAGGAGAGAAGCTACCATCTTGGCAGAGGTGATTGAGCTGATCATCAGGAGGAGGTAAGGTTGCTATTGCACAATGGGTCAGGGAAGAATAGTAGGGGACCTGGGTGATTCACTTCGGTGTTTTTGGTTCTTCCTTGATGATTTGTGATTATAGATGTACAGGTATAGGAATCCCATTCTGCGAGAGGCATATATCTTGGTCAGTTTGGGCTGCTATAACAAAATACCCTAAACTAGTATCTTAAACAATAAGCATTTGTTTTTGACAGTTCTTGAGCGTGCAAAGTCCAAGATCATGGTACAAGTAGATTTGGTGTCTAGTGATGGATCACTTCCTGGTTTCCAGACAGCTACATTGTTACATGGTGGGGGTGGGGGGGGAGAGAGAGAGAGAGAGAGAGAGATCTTGTCTTTTCCTCTTCTTAAAAGGGCACGAATCCCATCACAGGCCTCTATCCTCATTTGTTGTTGTTGTTAGGTGCTGTCGAGTCAATATCTGACTCATAGCGACCCTCATAGGGTTTTCAATGGCTGACTGTTTCGGGATTGTCTTGGGAGTGGATTGCCATGTCCTTCTCCCATTTTTGCGGTGCTGGGAATTGAACTCAGGACCTCAGAGACTGCAGAGCTGCGCTCTACCAACTGAGCTAAATCCCAGCCCTCACTTCTTGTTATAAAGCCATTAATGCCATCATGGGCTTACCCCATCCTCAAAACTTCATCTAACCCCAATTACCTCAAAGTCCCAAGCTCCACATACTATTAACATATAAATTTGGAGATCAAGTTTCCAAGACACAGATTTTGGGGAGATACACCCAAACAATACCACTGGGTAACAGAGGAAAAGAGAATGAGGCTCAGTTTTGGTCCCTGGACACACCGCAGCTGCTGGGCTGAAGTTTGTCTTAACCTTCCTCTTTTAAGCTTCCCGTTAGGAAGAGAGGCCTGCTGGAACTCTGCCAGAAAAGCTCCATGAAGCTCCATGAAGAAGTAGCCTGGAGCGATGCCAGAGGTGGACTGTGAGGGACGCAAAGATGAGCCACCTTGTCTCTCTCTAAGTTTCCTTCCCATCTGCTGGGAGGGTGCAGTCAGCAGTCAGCCATAAGCTGCCTGTTCCCCAGGGTCATGTCCCTCCAGTGGAGGGCATGCTTTTCCCAGGGCAGCCCACCTCTAGTGACTGAGCAGGGCTGGGATAGAAAGGCCTGGGAGATTTCCACCCAACCTGGTACAACTCTGATGGGCAGTTTTGTCCAGAGCTGCCCACCAGTCTGGCTGAGGCTGTCAGAACTATGCTGCAGTTTAATTTCCCTCCTTATTCCATCTACTTTCTTTCCCCTTCTTCTCACTGCCCTTAACTCTTAATAAACATCTCACACCCAAATTGGTCTTAGCATCTATTTCCAGAGAACCAAACCTGCAGCAAGGTAAGTGCTTTGAGGCAAGGAAGAAACACGCTAACTAGGTCATTTGTGCCAAGTTATTTCATTCTCCTGAACTTCCATTTCTTTATTAGTAAAATAGGGATAACATTTGCTTGCAGGGTTGTAAAGCTTAAATAAAATCAAGCATGTAAGTCACCTGTCACAATGTCTGGCATAAAACCAACTGTATTCAGTGTGTGGGAGTTTTACTGCTGTTTTTAAACAGCAGCTTCTTGAAATGAACACTTGCCCATATTAATATAGCTTTGTGAATTTTCTGGGGGAGAGGGAGAACTGACTGCTCACTTTGCTGCACAGGTATTTGACCATGATCATGCTTAATTCTTACATAGCCTAAACTCTGAGCCAGGCACATGCAAAGTGTGTTGCGCTTATTAAGTCATTTAACTCATGCAATAACCCAGTGAAGAAGGTGCAATTCCTAGTCTGATTTTACAGATGAGGAAACCGAGACAGGGAGGGGTTCATGAACTTGTCTCAGGTCACAGAGATTGGAAGTGGGAGAGCAGGGCTCTGAACCCAGGCAGCCTGGAGGGGAGCCAGTGCTCTGTTCACTGGAGTTGGCTGCCTCTTGGTTGAACTTCATTATATAAAGAATGTGAGGCACAATGAAGTAATTGTGCCATGTACCTCCTCTTGTCTGTGAAGTTCTTCCAGAACAAATTTTTCTGGAGAGGAAAGAGGAAGATGATGGGTAAATGTCACCTGCCTTCAGATGGGCTGAAATTCATTAATCCTTTCTGAAGCCCCGAAGGAGACAAAATCCAATACGCCTGTCCCCTCTGGGGCTGAGGAGCCAACCACTGGAAGCCACCCTGGCAGAGGGAATAATGGCAGGAATGAGAGGCTGACAATGGCAGCATCCTTGCACAATTTTGAATATTTTCAAATAATTAACTCAATTTTTTCAACATGTCTTTATTTGCTTAAATTAACAAAATATAGGTTACATGCTATTTCCAGGTAAACTACATGTTCATGGAAGCAGAAAGCAATATTCACAACTTGGGCTGTTATACACTTGGAGTTTTAGTTTTTAAATAGCAAGGCAGAATTCTGTACAAAATCAACATTTGGTGTAATGTTGTCCAAATACGCGAAGGATTTTAAATGTTAGCTCTGTTACATTTTGTTCCGGAAAAGCAGAGATCATAATTCAAAACACAATGTTAATATTTTATGAAATGCCTTTGGGGCTTAATAAATACAGTATGCACATTGAACTTCTCATACAGCTACTCATACACAGATATACCAGTTACTCTTATTGCCTTGTTAAAGGTCAGCTTGAGCTTCATGGCCAAGGGGGAGCCAAAATTTTCAAGAGAGAGGAATTGAAAGGCAACTAGAGGGATAATCATAGGCCTGAATACAAAGAATAAAAGCAAAAAGTGGCTGAGCATTATGGCTCGCATCTATAATCCTAGTGACTCAGGAGGCTGAGACAGGAGGACCCTGAGTGTGAGGACAGAGACAGCATGAGCAACTTAGTGAGGCTCTGTGCCAAAATAAAAAAGTGAAAAGGTGCTGGGGTTGTGGCTCAGTGGTGGAGCACTTGCCTGGGCCCTGGGTTCAATGCCCCCAGTCTGAAAGAAAGAAAGAAAGAAAGAAAGAAAGAAAGAAAAGGAAAGAAAAGAAAGAAAGAAAAAGAAAAAAAAAATGTGTGACTTGCTGGTTCTCTGGTTGGTTTAAAGTGAGTGGTCAAAAGTACGGAAAGCTTTTGGTTGTGACCTCTTTTCAGAGTGTCACAATGTGATGGAGGTCAGGGCCTTGGAGTATTGGTAACCTTGGGTGACTTTGCTCCTTTGTTTGCTGAGGACCACCCCAGCAGGCCCTCCTTTGGGTTTGCATTCTGGTTGGTCAGCTTATGGAGCAAGTGTGGTAGACTTTTCCCTTAGCTCTGCGCTCACACATAAAAGTATCCACGTAACCGATTCCTAAAACTGCGATCCTTTTGAGAAGTAAGGAGATGCTATCAGTAATTGCCCTGGGATAACAGGTCCAAGCCAGGGTTGTCCTAGACAAACCAAGATGTTGGTTACTGAATACGTGAAAGCAGGGTTTCAGCCTTGGTTCTCTGAAGGTCAGAGCTGTATTGTCCATCAGGTTAGAGCTCATTATGTCTCTCATACCCAGAGTCAAAAACTGAAAATCCAACCACTTGGAAGGCAGAGGCAGGAGGATGGCAAATTTGAGGCCAGAGGCAGCCTAGACAATGGTGTCTTAATATAAAAAGTAAAATGGAGTCTTAAGATAAAAAGTAAAAAATAAGCTAGTGGTGCAACTCAGTGGCAGAGTACTTGCCTAATATGTGCAAAGTCCTGAGTTCAACACCTCCCACCCCTGTGTTGAAAACAAAAAACAAAACAAAACAAAAAAACTAAAAGCAGGCTTTGGAACACACTCTATAATACATTTCTGTTACTTTCCCTAGACCTTATCTCTCCGCCAAATGAAACTTTACTTAGAATGTCAGCATACAAAATGGACAAAAGCTGAGCCACTTTGAGTGAAGTGGGCCTGGAAGCTGTGTATCTCTTCCCCTAGCAATTCTGCAGGAGCCAAAGAGGGACCTCTGGCTCCTCAAAGCACAACCTGACAGCCACTCAACATTAACAGTCCTCCAAACATTCCCACAGATTGGTTTTGGTTGCAAAGGACTAGAATCCAGTACTCTAGATTTTCCTGGCTCCTATTCTAGCTGGACAGACCCAGATGCAATGGGAAATCTGAGCACATGTCGTCAGGCATAGCACACAGTAGGTCCTCCACATGTGGCTGCACATAAAGACACATGTAACAGGATCCTGAGAGCTGGCAGCCTCACAGACCACTCTGCCTGCTTTCTGGGCAACCTCATCAAAGGCACTGGTAAGTTGTACATTCAAAGTGAACAGAGGGAAGTGGCCTCTCTGAGGACCTGGAACAGTTCTTGGCCCAGAGGTGTGCTTGTATTTACAGAAATCCACAGTGTTCTCTCTGCCATCCCTTTTGCAGGTACTCTGGTCTCAGGACATGGGTGGCAATAAGAAATCCAAGCAGCTTTAGTAGTTCATGGTGGTAAGTGATGCCAAAGGAAGAAATTTTAGGAAGGCAGCAGGAGAAATGGGTGAGAGATTGTCAGGCCACACAGGTGAATGATAAGAACTAGGTAAGGCTAACAGGAAAGCACCTTGGCCTACAAGGAAAGCCACCATCCAGCCATTAGAGATAGACCATATCTTCTAAAGAAAGATCCTGGGAAGTTTGGGGAGAGAGGAAGAAAGGAGTCAGGAGTACCTAGCTCTACCAATGAAGTGTTGAAATTCTCAACCAAGAGGCAGTTTTTACATGAACACAGACACCGTTACTACCAGGGGTCACAGTCACACAATGCAGCCCCCTGTCAGTATTGCTTTGATTCCTGCCAGTGCATAAGTAAGGACCATCTGTCAGGTCCAATTCCCCCATCACAATCCTCATGGATCTCTGGGGTCACAGTTCAAGCATCTGGGCAGGAATATAAGTCACCAGAGGCCAGGCATGCATTTTTCAATATACTATGTGGTCATGGACGTCACAGGCATCATCTTTTAGCACAAAAAGTATGTATCTATGCCAGGTGTGTGTGTTTGTGTGTGTGTGTGTGTGTGTGTGTGTGTGTGTGTGTGTGTGTATCTCCTCGTGAGGCTCACACAACAGGCACAAAGGCCAGAGTCGGCATTAGGATTATAGGTCTCCTGTTCTCTACCACAGTGAGCCTCAAGCCAGAAACAAATATTTGTGGAGTCCCTGGAGGGGGTCCTGGTAGACGGAGAAATGGGTGGGGTCTATTTGAGCCCAGTGACTCTTTCTTAGTCCTAGCTGCACATAAGAATCACCTGGGTACAACTGGGCACATACAGACGCTGGGGCACCACTCCCGCCCAATTAAATCAGGATCTCCGGAGGAGGGGCGAGGCCCTGGTACTGGCGTTTTTCATAGGCTCCCCTAGATGATTATTGTGCACCGCCCACCTTGAGAACATAGCCCAGCTCTTCCTTACACTGATCACCAACCATCACTTACGCAACACCAGGGATTACTCTGAGGAGCCAGAACCCCAAGTGCTGTCTAGTCACCTGCAGATATTCTCCATATGCCCCATCACAACAAAGAGACCCAAGGAAGATTCTAAGTATGGCTGGCTTTCCTTGGTCAAAACTGCTCACTTTCTCCTGACATTGTATCTTACATCAGCAGCAACTACTTTAGAACATCCTTTCCAATAGCCTACTCTCCTGCCTCATTTCTGGTATTTTTATTATTTAGTAAAGGCTATTTTACATATACAACTACTAATATTTTCATCTATCTGGAAAAATATTGTAACTTTCACAAATTCAACTAAATGGTTGTTAATAACACATTAAGCACCACAGTTTTGCACCTAGAAAGATATTTACTGTATATTGCATGTTAGTCAAAGGAAAACAGAGTTTCTAAAAGCACCTCAGTTAGATCTCCAGAAAAATACACAGTTTATTATGTGGGCTATGCATAAAATAACACTGAGGAAGCCCTTGAGTGTTGTGTTAAAGTGTGAAGGATCCAAGGAATGACCTGAGAAGCATTTGCACTACCTAGGACTGTCCCTGCTCATTTAGTCTATGCCATTTGTAAAGACTGGCGCCACTCGCCAGTCTCCAGCAAATGACAGTTCATGCAGAAAGCCATATTTGAACTGCCTGGTTCTCATTTTCCAAATGCAATTTACAAACTGTCCACTTAGATACCCAAAAGCACTGCTTGTTTTTCCATTTTCCTCTCCAGTAATTCTTTCAAACTCTCATCTCTGTGCTTGAAGTATAAGTAATCAGAGAAAGAGGGGCCCCGACGGCTGCTCTGAAAAAACCCGAGGCCTAGCGGCTCATCTCTGCGCGGGGCGCAGCGTCTCTCCTGGCTGCCCTCCGCCCCAGGGTGGTCCAGCCTCCTTCCTTCTGGTTCTCCGTTGGGCGCATCCTCCACCTCCTCCTCGCGGGCTTCCCCCAGCCCCTGGAGAGCCTGCTCGGGCTTGGAAGACAGGTCCTGGGTCGCGCAGAGTGGCTGGCTCTGGGGCGCTGCGCTGGGGCTGTGGCGCCCTACGCCGCCCTTGTCCTCGTCCTCCTCATCGTGGCCAGGGCTGCCCCCTGCACTCTCCCAGTCCGACTGGAACTTGGGCCCCTTCACCCCGCCCTTCTGGGAGAGGTCAAAGGGCTCCTCCTGCTCCAGATTCCTCAGGACCCCCGCGGTCTGCGCCAGGGCGATTCTGCCCCTTCCCAAACCTGCAGGAGCAGAGCGAGAGAATTCATGCCTCCGGGAAGGACAGTGGAAACGGCCTGAGCTGGATGGAGGGCGTGGGGGGTGGGGGGGCCGGGGCCATTCTCCATTCACCAGATCCCAACGTCCATTTTAAAAACAAATTGGTAATTACCAGAAAGGATACAGGCGAGGGAGGCTTGTCACTGATAGTATCCAAATCAGTATAATTCCTTTCAGGTGAATTTGGTACCATGCATCAAAAGCTTTAAAAGTAGCAATGACACTACTGAGAATTTAAGTGATAATAAAAAAAGGCAAGCAGGAGCACAGAATGGATGTGTAAGGATGCTGATCATCAGCTTTTTAAAAAAAATTGTAGTGAAACTGTGAAAACAATTTTGGTATTTAAGTTTTGGTGAAACACATAACGGTACACGTACACAGTGAACTATGTGTAGGTGATACAGGGACCTGCTAAGGATCATAAATGTATTCTCTCTATATTTTAGGTTAAAATACGTATCTTGTAATATATGGTATATACATATTTTATAAAACCTATTTATATGTATGAAATATATTCTTATAATACAGACCTAATCCCTCCCCCCACCCTCTTTTTTCTCTTTCTCCTCTTTCTATCAAAAATGGCTGGAAGGATGTAGGTTAAAATCTCAAAATTGATGAAGTTTCAGGTGATTTATTACATTTTCTTTTTACTTCTCAAGTATTTAATTTTTTACAGTGAGCATATAATTTATTGTAAGAAAAAAAAGACAATTAACAAAGGTATTTTCACTTTAAAAAAAACCCATAGATTCCACTGGGAGCCAAGGAGATCTTAGGGAGGCCACTCGAAGACCATGGCTCCTCTGTGTAAACAGAGTGGAGAGGGGGGATTTTCTGAGGAGCCCACAAAGCCCCTGTGTCTGACCACAGGTATCCCTGTCCTGGGAACAGTGATCGGAGAGGGTCTCATTTTCAGTTTCAGTTTGAAAGGGCTGTGGGGATGGCCTCCACACTGGCACAGGTTGTGGTTCATTTCTTCTGAACGTTAAGGCTTCTCTGCCTGTGGTGAGCTGAGCCAGGCTCTGAGGAACAGCGTGGACTCAAAGAGAAGAAACAGGAAGGGAGGGCTCGGAGATGGAGCCAGCTGGGTCTAAGGTGGGAGGGCAGAAAGGAAGGGTAGGGGCCTTGAGGCCAGCTGTCTGTATCTTTAATCTTGTCAGGAGACAGGATCTTTTACATCTTTTTAATGATTTTTGAGCCATTAAAAAACCCAGAATGAAAAAAAAATGCTAACACTCTTTGTAGATGAAGACATGAAAATTGTTGAAAGCCTGTTAAAATTTTTTTCAAAGCAATCCCATAGTGTATAGTGATGCTTCCTTCCCCCATCCTGCCAGAGTGATCTAGCGGTTAGGTGTCTGCTAGCATGTGAGCATTAGCATGTGGAGTAAGTCTTGGTGACTTAGATCAGGTTTTCCAATGGGGGATGGGCTCCTCATTGCTTTATCTATCTCCTACCCTGGTTATGGGGCAAACTTCGCCTCTTCTGGAAAAATTCAATCCTAGCTTGGGAAGTGTCTATAGCCATAACACCCTGGCAAAGGATCCTGTGTCACATTGGAAGCTAAGCAGGGTCGGGCCTGCTTAGTCCTTGGATGGGAGACCACCTGGGAACATTGGGTACTGTAGGCTTGGGAGAAGGACCTGGCAGCCCACTCCCGAAACCATTGTTGTTGTTGTTAGGTGCTGTCGAGTCAAGTCCATAGCGACCCCCATCGGGTTTTCAATGGCTGACTGTTTTTTGGGATTGCCTTGGGAGTGGGTTGCCACGTCCTTCTCCCATTTTGGGGTACTGGGAATCGAACTCGGGACCTCAGAGACTATAGAGCAGCGCTCTACCAACTGAGCTAAATCCCAGCCCCTCCTGAAACCATTAGTCGTTGAAAACCCTATGAGTATTAGAGAAGCACTGATAATAATGCCAAGCATGACAGTGTTGTGGAGTGTTTTTTCTATTGTACATAATAGGGTCACTAGCAGTTGGACCCAACTCAACAGTACCTAACAACAAGGAGCTTGGGAAGTAGTTTGGGCAACTGAGGTTCAGTGAATAATTCAAGATAAAGGCATTCTTGGGGGAAAAATTGCTTCTGTTCTTTTTAACCAGATGTTTTTCAAGGCTTTTTCACAAACGCTAGCCCTTGTGATGACGACAGTTCCCTATCAGCCAGGAGTCACCGCAAACTCAAGAGTGTTGTGAAAAGCCTGAAGGCTACAATTGTTTAGCTCCATGCTGTGTGCAGCTGACTGTGTTGTTTATGGATTTGTGCACCAATGTCGCTACCTTTGTAATCAGCAAACACAAATCACTCCATGTTTCTGCCTGGGGTAGTGAGCACAGCTTGACTCAGAAATTCTTGAGTTGGAATCCCAGCTCTGCCTTCAGACCTCTGTTAGGCCTCAGGGAGTTTGCATAACACCTCTAGGGCTCGGACTCCTCTTACGTAAAAGGAGAAAGCATAGTGTCTTTCATGGATTTGTAGAGGTGGGCAGTAAAGTCTAAAGTGTCTTGGCCTTTGATCATAGTAGTGGTCAAAAATTGGTTAAATGTAAATGATGCAACTTCATGAGTACATGAGAAAAATAAAGGAACATAACCTAAATATGCATATGAGTTTTACTACATATTAGTCAAAAGTTTCTATAAACCTTGTAAGTTGATAAAAGTATAATCCAAAATGATGTAATAGTCGCATGCTGGGAAAAGCCAACGCTGTATTACTCTGTACCCCACCAACACTTACCAATAAAGGGAGAAAAAAAACGTTATGCTAATTTTAAAAAAGGGTTAATATGATTTTGTAAATTACAGGTGTAACTGTATTCCTACTCTCAGATCTAGAGGGCAAGATAGTCTGTGTGGCTCTGCTGCTGCACATAGCTCACTACATTGGACAGGGGTGCATTTGTTGCCTGTTTATTGAAAGATTGGTTGATTAGGTGACTAAAGATCAAGCCCGATGCACTCAAGGTATCTGGAACACAAACTCTTCCCTGCTAAGGGCTCCAGGGCTGAGAAGATAAAAGAGGTGAAAGCTTTTCATTAGTTCCGTTAAGACTCAGTGGGGGAGACAGAAACTCTTGCTCTGCTTAGGGACTGATCACCAGGAAAGCTCTCCTTGGGTGGGCAAGGAGGGGAGATGCAGCCCACCACAAACACCAAACACACTTCTGATGACAGCACAGCGTGCAGACTTGGTGGGTTTTGTTTTTTTTTTTTGTTTTTTTGTTTGTTTGTTTTTTGAAGGAAAAAGCACATGCCCTTTAACAACAATATGATGTAGTAGATACAATAAAAATGGAGTCAGAAAGGTCTGGGTTCAAATCCTGACTCTGCCACTTTTCAAGGGAGCAACTTGGGAAGCTTCAGGTTCCTCATCTATAGAATAGATATATTTCATCCAGCCAGCAGTGACTGTGAAGATTTGAGATAAGTCACCTGATGTTGTGCGTGGAACAAAGTAACCAATAATAGTGTTGACTGGCATCATTATTGTGTTCCAATTTACTCTCTATGGCCTTTTCATTATGTCCTCCAGACAGCAGCACTACATTCTAGTAACATCCTATGTGTGCTCATGCTGCTCTGCTGTGGTCTTGAAAACTCCATTCCCTTTTTTGACAAGAATAGTCCCCTGAAGTGATAACACCCCGTAAAAGCAAATTCCCCTCCCATTTGCCCGGCATGGGCGCCGTAGCACGTGGCTTCCTAGCAGTGTGATTACCTTGGGAGTGAAGACCACGCTCCATCACCCCGTGCTTGACCTTCATGTGGCGAGTCAGGTTGCCCTTCAGGGTGAACTTGCTGGGGCAGTAGAGGCACTTGAAGGGTTTGCTGTCTGAGTGCAGGTGCATATGGCCCATCAGGTTGTGCATGCGGTTGAACTCCTTCCCACACAGCTGTTGGAGACAGAGATGAGGGGAACATAGAGACATAGGCTGCCAGGGAGAACGCCCAGCCAGCCCCATGGAGTACCAGCGTGTGGCAGCCACACCTGCTTCTAATCTGCTTGGATCATGGCAAGTTAAACTACGTCCAAGGAATTTGTGTCCCTGGAAGTCAAAGAGGGGCTGGATTCCACCCAGCCTCAGAGGTGGAGTTGGTGGGGATGCATTCATGGGATGTGTGTGTCCAGGGATCTTTAAACTCAAGGTCAAAGTCACAAAGCTCCTTAAAGTTTCTTTTGAATGAAACCTTTGGAAAAGGAGAAGAGCTGATCTGAAAGAGCAATGGCTGAAAGTATTTCTCTTTAAGAATAAGGATACAATTATGTGTTTAACATTTAAGGAGCGCTTAAAATATGGAAGGTGTTGCTCTAAGTCTGCCAAGGAATATCTCATTAATTCTCAACATCAGTCTCTATTAGATGGCGCTGCTATCATCCCCTTTTTACAGATGGGCAAACTGAGGTATTAAGACACTTGGTCACAGCCCACAGCTAGGGGATGCTGCAGTTGGGATTAAAAAAAAAAAAAAACAAACTCAGTCCATCAGACACCATAGACCACAGGGCCAACCACCACTTCATACTGGGTCCCCTCAAAGTAACTCTGTGTTACCCCACATCAGGAGATGTGTTTCTAATTTTTAGTTCACTAGTCCTTGGGATGGGGCTGGGATTTAGCTCAGTTGGTAGAGCGCCACTCTGCAGTCTCTGAGGTCCGGGGTTTGATTCCCAATGGGAGAAGGATGTGGCAATCCACTCCTGAGGCAATCCTGAAACAATCAGCCACTGAAAACCCTATGAGGGTCGCTATGAATTGGACACAACCTGACGGCACCTAATGACATCAACAGTCCTTGGGACGAATTTCAAAGTTAAAAGGAACAAACCCAAGAAAGGAAAGTGTCTTTTCTCTGGGTAAAAATTGAAGGAGTGAGAATATTATCCCAGGTACACAAAAAGTAAGCCTGTTTTACACATTTCTTTTCCATCATTTCTCTCTATTTCCATCAAAGAACTGATACATGATGGATCCCAGCAGTGGTTCTTACGCTTCTACAGAAGCAGAAGGTGTAGAACAGCTGCTCTGGGGTGCTCTTGTCCTCATGCCTTGGGAAAGCACGGTTTATAAACTCCAGCTCTTCCTTAGTTGTGTTTGTGAGAAAGGCAAAGAAGAGATCTGCATCTGTGTTTACACCCAACTGCTAATGGTGGAGCCTTCTCCTCCCCTCCCTAACCTCAGAGGCCAGAATGGTGGTGACAGAAATATGGGGTGAGAGGTGTCAGAGAAAGGACATGAGACATGGCATCCTCTGGAGCTTACGTCAGTTTTCCTTTCTCATTGAGAGATATTTTCAGGGCCAGTGTTGGGGATTCTAGATTGAACTTTTTTTAATGCAGGCACATTTTCTTCAGGGAGGTGAGAGTTGAGCCAAACTTGGAAGGATGGGCAGACTTAACAAGGATGACACTGAAAAGTTAGCTAAATGAATGCTGGGTGGCAAGAGACAGCCACCCTGGGGGCTGTGCAGTTGTCGTGGTATTTTTGAATGATTTGTATGTGGGGATTTTAGGACTTTTTTCCTTTGGTTTCCTTACTAGCAAGAATGAATTTGGCATTGTGGCTGGGGTTCTGATCCCAGAGGACCTGTGTACCACATGCATTAGAAAATGGCAGCCCATAATGGCAGCAGCCTATAATCCCAGTGGCTTGGGAGGCAGGCGGAGGCAGGAGGATAGCAAGTTTGAGACCAGGGGCAGTCTGCATAGCTTAGCGAGACCCTGTCTCAATAAGTAAAAAAGAAAAAATGGGCTGATGGTGCAGCTCAGTGGTCTAGCACTTGCAGAGCATGCAAGTGTGAGGCCCTGGGTTCAACCCCCAGTACAACAACAAAAAAAAAAAAAAAAAAAAGAAAGAAAAGAAAAAAAGAAAATGGCAGCCCACGGCCTGAGGATGTAGCTTGGTGGTAGAGGGCTTGTCTAACATGTGCAAAGGCCTGGGTTTGATCCCCAGCACTGAAAAAAAAAATGTGGGGTGGATACTTGTTTTCTGTTATTCTCAGTAGAGAGAATTTATTAAGATATCAGTCTGTGGCTCAGTTTTGCACACAAGTAAAAGTTTTGATAAAGTTATATTAGCTTAGTTTATCCACTTCTCTATGGTGACAAAAAAAAAAACCTCTGAATTTAGAGATTCTGCATTAGATATTTCCAGTTGTGGATCATTTTTAGAAAAAAATGTAGCTCATTCGGTTTGCGGAATAGTTCCTGATTATTTGGAGGGATGGTGCTGTTGCAATTGCTGAGTGTGACCACTACATCAGTTAATACTGAAGCAGTGTTCTTGCTCAATGGGCTGCAGGCTCTGCCTGCCTTATTATTGTGTCCCTCACCTCACACATGCTTGCTGTGTGATAGGCCCTCAGGAACCATCTGTTCAGTGAAGGAGGTGGGTCATATTGCAGCAGAGGAATTTATAGAAAAAAAAAAAAGCCCTAAGTGGTAAAGCACAAAGTACATAAGGAGAGAAGTGGTAAAAGCAGGAAGATCAATTAGGCTATTGCACAAGTCCTGGTGTAGACAGGGTCTCATGCTCGTCTAGGCTAGCTTAGACATCACTGAAAGGAAGGGATGGATGCTTTTAGCACTTGGTTCCTGTGATGGAGAAATTCTTTTCGTTATTATCTGTAGTCACTGAGGTATTAGAAGCTGGACTGACCTGAAAGGGTTCTATAAAGGAGATGGAAGTTTAGCCTCACCTTGAAGGTTTTGTTTTGACACAAGGATAAAGACTCTTCCTTAGATATTTTCAGACACTTCGGTCAACCTTACACTGCAGGCAAGGTAATTATGGCTATTGTGATAACGGTCATTTGCTTGCTCCTGTCATACCTGCTGGGACTTGGGGTCAGGGCAGACCCTGCAATTCACGGGCTCCAAGTTCCCACTTCCCAGCTCTGTGCACAGAGGTGTGCTGAACGGAATGGCTCACTCTGGGCTCTTCCAGATCATTCTTCAGATTCAAATGCCCTACTTTATATGACCTGTTATCACAGCCTTTGAATTGTTCTACTATACTGTTTTTCTGGCTCGATTTACTCTGTACTAAATTTCTCAGGACACTTTACTGGTACATTGGGACATTAAGACATTGAAATGATATTTCCCCCTAAAGTCAAGACTATGGCCTCAAAGAAAGTACATTGTGGGACATGACTGGTTGGTTATTATGTATGAATGGTAAAGGAAACTGATTTTAGTGCTTCAGGTAAAATTTAATTCTTGTATACTAGAGTTTTGGACATGTAATCAGGAGAGATCAGCGTCTGGAGAAAGACATCATGTTTGGGGGAGTGGCAGATCAACGAAAAAAAGGAAAACCCTCTACCAGATGGATTGAAACAGTGTCTGCAACAATGGGCTTAAATATAAATATGATCATGTGCCTGGCACAGAATTGAGAAGTGTTTCGATCTGCTGTACATAGGGTTGCTATGAGTCAGACTCGACTTGATGGCACCTAACAACAACATACTAGAGTTAACTTGCATGATTTATGGTAGTCTACTGGATGCCTCCTCAAAGTAGTTGAACTTAATAATGGGAATGGAGTAAAGCCTCTGGGACCTCCTTTTGGTAATGTGGCATGACTCAAAATGAGAAGAAACGTAGTGGCTGCAACACTGGGCTCAAACATAAAAAGATGGTATGCATGGCACAGTGTTGAGTAGTGTTTCATTTTGTTGTACACAGAGTCTCTGAGTCAGATCCAACTCACAGCACCTAACAACTGGGTGCACCAAACCAGAGTTTGCCCAGGACAAAGTGGAGAGGACTTGATTTTTTTTTTTTTTTTGCTTGTTTATTTCTGGTTTTTTTGAGACAAGGTCACATTATGGGCTGGCCTCAAACTCAAGATCCTCCTGCCTCATCTCCCAAGTGCTGAGATTATCAGCATGACCACCACACCCAGCCTGAAGTATGTGAATTCTGAAACGTGTTTGGCGTCCTCAACGGCAGTACAAGTAGTCTTCAATGCCAGGGCCACATCCCCTTTCTTTGTAACCCACCTCAGTATCAAGCACAGGACTGCACACCTAGTATACTCAATAAATATATATGCATTTGATTGGGAGAATAAATACGTTGGGAATCCATTATTACCCCATGCAAAATTCCAAAAGGCAGCCATTACCAGTTCTCTTCCTCTCCCTCACTAAACCCATACACATTCGTTTGCAAACTAAAATCCTCACTGGCAGAAGGCTGGAGCCAATTGCCTCAGCACCTGAGGCACCTGGGCTCTATTCGCATCTCAGTGGCAGGTACTTAGCTTCTTCTCCTCAGCCTCTGAGCCTTCCACAAAGCCCTCTGGGCCTTCTGCAGAGCACCCAGCCTCTTCACCTTTCTCAGAAGATTATCCACACATGATAATGCCTAAGTGTATAGAGATGTTTTATGTGAGAGAAATTCAGAGACAGACCTCTCAGCCTGTTGGTGAAAAGGGGCCAGACAAAGAAGCTGGGGTGAGCTAGGGATGGCGTCCCATCCTATGGGGAAGTTTGAGATGTCAGCTCCAGGCAGAAGCATTGCAGTTGGGGAGTGAGACTGGAAGGAAGAAAAATGGTTCTCGGGGAACACCAAAACTGTAGTTTCTTCACTGGAAAAAGCAGCCATTAAGTTAAAGCCTCCTTTAATCATAAGATACAGCACTAAGAGCTTACTCAAACCAGGACTTGCTGCATTATCTCCTGTCAAAGGCTGCAAAGTTTAAAAACAGATAGGTGTTGTGCAGGGAGTTGATGGAGTGGTAGCAACTCAGCCTCTGTCTTTCAGGTGGTCATCTCCACCACGGTGCCCTCTGCTTGAACTCTCTCTGCTAAGCAGCATCCGGGTGCCTCTGACATTAATTCCCTGCTTCCCCACCTACCTACATTTTAAGAGGAAAAGGAACCTCCAAATTTAATGTGAAAATGGAAATAATTATTTTAACTGTCCTTTAGAAATGCAACACATAGATTATGAGATTTTGAGATGACAGCAGAGAGATGGCAATGAGAACTCAGAACGCCGGAGAATTTATTTCATTCTTTTCTTCTGTAAAATGTTGATTTTAAGCAGAATTTCTTATGAAGGTTGTTGGGAGGATCAAATGAAAGAAGTCATGTAAAGTGCCTGGCAAATAGTGAAAGTTCAATAAATATTAGCTCTTATTACTGTCATGATTGAGTGCATAGTAGACTCTTTAGCATTCCAGCATTAGAGAGATCTTTGAAGATGAGGGTGCTGTCCTTTTATACCAAATTATTTGGAGAAAACATCAAAGGAAGGACCAAGGAATCCTCTGAGCAAACACCTGCCAGGTGACCTAGGGTCTGATAGAAATGCAAGCAGCCGAGCTGACCCAGGCTGGGAAGGGTGGTGGAAAGTGGAGACTCGTCCTGGATCGCAGGCCATAGGAGAGCCCGCCATCTGGTTCCCCAGTCCCCAGGCTGCCCTTGAAGCAGCTGACAAATGCCTTGTTTGCTCCAGGCCTCCTCGCTCGCTCTGGCCTCCCTGTGGCCTTTTCCTCCTGGGTCCAGGGCCTGAGGCACCTCAGGCACTTACTTCCCATGGGCCCCTGCAACAACTCTGACAGTCAGCAGCTGTTGCAGAAGGGTCAGCTGTGGGCAGAGACAGCGGGACGGCAGCAGCAGCTACTAGGCTGGGGCCAGAGGCCCGGTCAGACAAGAAGCACATTATCTACCTCGCTGCAGCGGCCTGAGGAGAGCTTCAGAGCCAAGATGCCCCAGGAAGCCTGTGTGTTCCTATTTGGAGAGAAGAGGTCAAAGAGCGGCAGCCCACAGCCAGTGGAGGAGAATGGCCCAGCTAAACTGCTCCCTTCCCTCACATTCTTCTCCCTCTCTTGCCTTTAATAAGAAGGGTGTTCCTTTCCTCAAAGGGAGAGGGAGGGAGGGAGGGAGAGAGAGACTGTAAACTGTCCAAAAGGACCGTGAGAAAACAGGAAGCTTTGAAAAGTACAAGAGAAAGCAAGATGAAATCTATTTGCAGGCGGGCCCCTGGGGACATGTGAGGCATTGTTAAGCAGGCAGTTCATACAGCTATATCCTTCCTTCTGCTGAGGAGGGCTTTGCTGCCAAAACGCTGCTATCTGGTCACTGCCTTAACCCCCTCCATGCCAGCCTGAAAACCCTGACCCCAAGCGATGGGCCCTGCCAAAGTCCCATCAGGTTTCTCCTCTTTTGGAGCATCAAAGAGCTTGAGAGGAAAACAGAGCTGGTTTGGCAGTGGAAGTGGAGACCCTTTTCAGGGAGACCTCACTCCTCTCGTATCGGCTCTTCCCTCTAGCCTTCAGCCCTTTTCTGCAGAAAAGGCTGCAGATGACCTGGTGATTCACAACTTAGGCAGCTCCCAGCTTCACCCATCTCAAAAGAGAATTTGTCCCGGAAATTCTGGATGGCTGCTTTTCCTGGACAGGTTTTCCAAAGACGGCAGCTGGTTCTTTGCTATTATGGAGTGCGGCCACTACAAGGATAGTATCCAAATCAACCCCTGCGTGCTTACGCAGAATCTGGGAAGCATATTTTTGAAACATGGCTTAAGTCTACAGGCGCAGGAATCTGGACAAGCGCCAGCTGGCTCCAGGGAGCAAGGAGTCCAGAAGTTGATCCAATAGCAAATGAGTCCAGAAGGGCAGTAATATTTTTATATAAGAAGAAAGAAAGAAAGAAGGAATAAAGAAAGAATGAAAGATAGAAAGAGAGAAAAAAGAAGAGAGAAAGAAAGAGGGAGAAAGAAAGAAAGAAAGAAAGAAAGAAAGAAAGAAAGGAAGGAAGGAAGGAAGGAGGGAGGGAGAGAAGGAAAGAAGGAAGGAAGGAGAAAGAAAGACAAAGAAAGAAGGGAGGGAAGGAAAGAAGGAAGGAAGGAGAAAGAAAGACAAAGAAAGAAGGGAGGGAAGGAAAGAAGGAAAGAAAGAAAGAAAGAAAGAAAGAACAAAGAACAAAGAAGGAAAATGTTTCTTCTCCTCTTATTTTCCATGCCATTGTTAATGACTAATCCCACAGTTAGTGAACATTACACAGTTAGGGGACAGCTGTTTTCACTGAGCACAGGGCCAGACAGCATCACTTCATGCTGCAACAAGAGGAAGGGTTTGTTTTAGGAGGAAATTTTAATATTGAGAATACGAAGAAATTAGAATCTGTTCCTAAAAGAATCTTTCTTGTTGCAAGTTTTTGGGTAAAGGAGATGGAGCTAACTGTTGGAGTATTGCTGGAGCAAGGCTTGCCTCTCTTCTCCAGCCGTGTCAATCACAAGAAGAGAATAAGTCTTTCCTGTTACCACTATCAAACTTATGTTTAGTTGGCTGGGCCTACTCCCATCACCATGTGGCCAGCCAGCTATTTGTCTCAGTTGGCTATGAACTGCACAGCAGTGAGCAAAAGGCTTCAATCCCTACCCCAACTCCCAACCCCCATGACCTTCACTCAGAGCCAGATTTTCAAGAACCCAGCACAGCATGGATGGGATGCAAGATCTGCAGAACGCCATCTCGACATGGCCCACCCTAAGATATTTACAACACCAAGAACTTTGTTGCATAACTTGTAAACTCAGACATGCTCTGAAAGGCTTTTAGAATAAAGAAGGATGGTGGTACCGAAAGGACACCAAGCCAGGGAGATGAGGACAGGGAGAGAAAGAACCTGGAAGTATGCTTCTGGTACTTTCCAGGAGACAGGCAGCTCTGGGACTGACACCTATTGTTGTTTCAGAAATGTCTGAGAATGGAGAAGGGCCACCAAAGTTTGAGAAAAGTGCCCTTTAACATCCAGTTCTTCTTGTCTGATAATAGATAACACCATGTAGGCAGTCTCTTCACCTGTGGTATGGTCACCTGAGAAGACGTACTCAACAAGAAGTGACCTCTGCTGATGACCAGTCCAATTCCTGTTCCAGGCCCGTGTCCCAGTGTGAAGCATAAACTGCATTATTTCAAAGCTGGCGTTCCATCTTATATACACTTTCTTATGGGATCTGATGGTATGATCCAGGCATCCAGAACCTAGGCAACTCTCAAGGAAAGGGTAACATGGAGTTTCTGAACCATCAAGCCAACCATCAGTGTCCTTTAACCATGTATGGTGTACTGTCCTTGGGGTGGAAGAGGACACAATGGTCTGGGAATGGACGCTTCAAACATCCTGCTAGAATGACTCACTGCATAATTGAGCCTAGGCTGCATGGCTCTGTGTGCTAGTATCAGAGAGAACTCTCTAGATCCCCAGGTACCATCTGGCCCAAAAAGTCCTACAGGATAGAGAAGCAGAATGGCTGCTGTACCCTCAAATCCTACATGGCCTGTATTGGCTCTGGGCTGGCATATCCCTCCATTTCTGGGGCATTTTATGCCTGTTGGTACCACTAAGAACTTTACTCCACCCACAGTTGGTAAGATAAAAAATGCAACTCACACTTGAAGCTCAAGAGTAAATGTAATGCTGGGAATGAAAAATGGCAGAGACCCAGCCTGAGTCCCTACCATAGGAGGCAGCGAATTTCTGCAGGGAGAACAACTGTTTCACATGAAGCATTCTAGGGGCTCAATTGAGTGAGAAGGAAATCAGAGAAGGGGCTGAAGAGGGTGTTGCTCTATGGAGTCCAAGACTTCATGGGTGTGCAGCACAGAACCCCCCACTTAGAAGGGTCCTAACTTTGATTTAGTGCTCTGCTTTTGCCATCTTGAAATTCTTAATAATTATGTGGATAAGGGGCCTTGCGTTTCCATTTTGCATTGAGCCCTGAAAATGATGCAGCCTGTCCCGCATGTTGCTTCCTCCCCCTTTAGCCTGGTTAACTCAAGATGGACATAAATTGACTTCCAAACCACTGTGAACTTGGAGAAAAGGAAGGGAAACAGAAGTGGGTGGCAGGAAAAGGGCTGGGGGGAGAAGGCTCCCTCCCCCGCCTCTGGACAATGCCCACACAGTCTAGGGAAGCTCTGGTTCCTGACCCCTCACCCCGTTCAGGAGCTGCCAACACAGGAAAGAAGTCAACTTCACAGGGGGTTCCTTCAAGTGGGGTCACGCTGCAGAGGGATGAAAGCAGCAGCAGCCCCTGGAAGGGGGGAACCCAACTTCAAGAATATGGACCCTAGAGAGTGTTCTCTGCACCTCAGGAAGAAAGAAAAGGTCCCATTTCAAACAGAAGAGCTTGAGTGATGTCTGAGTGCGGTGCTTCCCTCTTTCCCCCAGCCCTCTCTTCATGACCAGGTTGACCCTCTACAGTCCCAAAGCTACCCAGTTCTGAGCAAGACTCCTGCTCATTTTAGAAGTGAAAAAGGAAACAGACTGGAGGTGGGGCAACCTCAGGGAGCCTGAGCACTCCGGAGTAAAGCCAGTCAGTGCTGTGGGCTTTACATGTCTCTGGCTCACAAATTTTCTCAGCTGATGAAATTAAAGTCCAACCAAAGCAATAGGACACAGATTTTTTAATGAAGATGCTCAATCCCTGTGCTGTGTGGTACTTAGGAATAAAAGAAAAATATTTCATCCAAAAAGTAGGTCTTTTATTCTTCCTTTGGCAGTGCTGGGGATTGAACCCAGGTGCTTACACATACCAAACATTCTACCACTAAGTTACATCCCCAGTCATGAGAAACACTTTAGATGACTACGTTCACAGTTATTCCTTGGCCCAAGCATTTCTGAGATCATATGAAAGGCTAGCTTTGGAATTCTTTTTTTTCCCTTCCCTTTTTATGTTGTTGTTGTTAGGTGCCATCGAGTTGGTACCCAACTCATAGTGACCCTCATAGGGTTTTCAATGGCTGACTGTTTGGGGATTGCCTTGGGAGTAGATTGCCAGGTTCTGCTCCCATTTTTGCGGTGCTGGGAATTGAACTCCGGACCTCAGAGACTGCAGTGCAGCGCTCTACCAACTGAGCTAAATCCCAGCCCTTCCCATTTTATTGTTGTTGTTGTTAGGTGCCATGGAGTCGGTATCCGACTCATAGCGACCCTCATGGGGTTTTCAATGGCTGAGTGCTTCGGGATTGCCTTGGGAGTGGATTGCCTGGTCCTTCTCCCATTTTTGCGGTGCTGGGAATTGAGCTCGGGACCTCAGAGACTGCAGCGCAGCGCTCTATCCACTGAGCCAAATCCCAGCCCTCCCATTTTATAGAAGACCTTAAATTGGCATATAATGATTGCACATATTTCTGTAGTGCAGTATGATATTTGGACTCATGTATACAACGTGTGATGATCAGGTCAGGATAATTAGCATATCCATCATCTCAAACATGTTTTCCTTCTTTGTGTTGGGAACATTCCAAACCCTCCCTTTTGGTTATTTGGAAATATATAATAAATTATTGCTAGTCACCTTGTTGCTTTATAGAATGTTAGACCTTATTTCTCCTATCTAACTGTTATTTTTGTACCTCCTCACCGACTTCTATCTCTCCTTCCTTCTCCCCTTTCCAGGCTCTGGCAACCATTGTTCTACTCTCTACTTCTATGGGGTCAACTTATTTAGCTTCCACATGGTGAGAACATGCAATATTTGCTTTCTGTGCCAGGCTTATTTCACTTAACATGATGTCTTCCAGGCTCATCCATGTTGCCACAAATGCCAAGATTTCATTCTGTTTGTGGCTGAATAGTATTCCACTGTGTATATGTACCATATTTTCTTCATGCCTTCATCCCTTAATGGACACCTAGGTTGATTCCATATCTCAGCTATTGTGAATAGTGCTGTAACTCTCGTAAGATCCAGCACCCCACCACTGAGTATATATCCAAAAGGAAGGACATCAGTATGCCTGAGTCCCTTTCATCTTCTCTAGGAGGCCTGCCTTCAAATTATAAGGTTCAGCCCAAGTGTCAGGAGGGGAAAAGGGGAGGCAGGAGAAGGGATAAGGACTGTACCAGAAGCTTCTCTGATTCCTTCCTGTGTTCTGCTCATTGGTTTGTAAGGGGAAGGGCCCACACGAGGTTTCTCTGCTCCAGAGAAGAAGCACCCCACATCCCTTTCATCCTCTACCAACCCTTTCAACAAGCCTTCCACACTCAGACCTTGCCTACTGCCTGGATCCGTCCTGGCACAGATGCCTCAGGGACACAAACAGGGCAGGCCCCTCAGGGGCCAGCCAAGTGCGGTGGAAAGAGGGACAGAATGGCAGATGAGACTTGGGCTTGGACACAGACCTACACTGCCCCTCTGCAGTCCCCTGTTCCCCAGGGGCTCTTACCCATCAGGTATTTGCACAACCCTCTGTGTTCTCCCTTTCCACCCACCTTGCATTTGAAAGGCTTCACATCAGAATGGACAATCATGTGTGCCTTGAGGGTCTGCTTCTGCACGAAGCTCTTGTAGCAAAGGTGACACTGGTAGGCGCGGATATTGGTATGGATGAGCACGTGTCTCTTCATGTTGGCCAGCAGGGTGAACTCCCGCCCACAAATCCCACATTTGTGCTCCTTCACGCCCTGTGGTAGGAAAGATTCAAACAAATTAGTGGTTAACAGGTAACAGGATTTCCTAAGGGTTACAGGACTCTTCCCTCTGCTACATAAATCCTCAAAGAGCTTGGTGATAGAACTGAAGTTCCAAATGGCATAGTTTTAACCTTGTTAGATTATAATTTCCTTGAAAAGTGTTGATTACCTAATCTGTGCTTTTTTTTTCTCCCCCTTCTGAATACTATAACCTCGAGGAAAACTAGAGGAAAAGAAAGCTATGGCTTTCATTGTTCCTGCTGCTGCTGGGGTTAATTATACAGTAACAGTTTGATGGCTGACTCAGTGGCTGCAACGATGGGCTTAACCATAACAAGATTGTGTGCCAGGCACAGAATGGGAGAGTGTTTCATTTTGTTGTACACAGCGTTGATATGAGTAGGACCCAACTTGATGGCACCTAACAACAACAACAGTTTGATAGGATTGATAGGATTTTGATAAAAGCACTGTAGATGATAGGTGAAATGAGTTTATAATCCAGATTTCATGATAATGAAAAAATAAAATCTTGTAAACTGATATTATCATTTCCCTCAGGAAAGCCAGTGTCCTCTGAGTTCTCACTAATGGCCTTGAAAATCCCAGAACAACTCGTCCTTGCTTCCATCAATTACAACCTGATAATCACCCTCTCCAGCTGGACCCCTGTGTTTCCAGAGGCCACACTGACCTGTGGGACTTGGTTCTGGAGCCTCCTCTAATCCAGCTGCTTCTGATGGAGCAATTTGGCAGGGACAGCTTTATGAATTAGAAGACAGCATAGATTTTCTCCATTCAGTGGGGACTTCCTTGACTCTGTTGATTATTTCCTTTGCTATACAGAAGCTTTTTAATTTCATGTGATCCTATTTATCTATTCTTGTTGTGATTTCTCAAGCAATTGGAGTCTTATTAATGAAATGCTTTCCTATGCCTATACGTTAGAGCATATTGCCTATCTTTTCTTCTAGTAATTTTAAAGTTTCTGGTTTTATGTTGAGGTCTTTTATCCATTTTGAGTTAACTCTCATGCATATTGAAAGATACGGGTCTGTTTTCATTTTTTGTAAGTGGATATTCAAGTTTCCCAGCCCCATTTATTGAAAAGGTTATCCTTTCTCCAATTTACCTGCTTTGCTCCTTTGTCAAAAATCAGGGGCCTATAGATGTGTTGGTGTATCTCTGGGTCCTCTATTCTGTTCCATTGGTCTTCAGGCCTATTTTTGTGCCAGTACCAAGCTATTTTTGCTACTACAGCCCTATAGAATAATTTAAAGTGAGAGATTGTGATCCCACGTGCACTAATTTTAGAAGTTAAGAGTGCTTTGGCTATACGTGGTCTGTTGTGTTTCCATATGAATTTTTTGATCATTTTTTGTATTTCTGTAAAAAAAATAAACAAAAGAAAACAGGATAGAAGGTGGCCTGGTTTCCTTATCTGTAGAGAAGTGTTTGAAAAGGTCTGTGCAAGATGTCTTGATCCAGAATGACTGATTTATTTATTATTTGTTTGTTTGGTTTGTTGGTTGAGATGGAATCAGGCTATGTTGCCCAGGCTGGTCTCAAATTCATGGGCTCAAGTGATACTTCTACTTCAATCTTCCAAGTAGTTGGGACTACAGATGTGTGCCACTATACCCAGCCAGAATGACTTTTAAAAAGGAAAATTCAAAGAACCATGGCACTAAAATGAAGGACTAAAACAAGTTACTAAATTAACAAACCCTATGAAATTCATGTCTGCAGCCGTAGCGCTGTGGCATCTGATCCAGTTAGATCTTAGAAGCTAAGCAGGGTCGAGCCTGGTTAGTACTTGGATGGGAGACTGTCTGGGAACACCAGGTGCTGTAGGCTTGGGAGAGGGATCTGGCAACCCACTCTCAAAAATAAATCCACCATTGAAAACCCTATGAATAGCAGAGAAGCACTAACAATAGTGTTTTGCCTTTTGCACATAGGGTCTCCATGAGTCAGATACTGACTCCACAGCACCTAACAACAAATAAAATTCCTATTGCCTGATAGCCATAGCAGTTTATGGAGAGAAGAATTCCAAGCTCAGCTCTGACTCCATTTATTTAATTTGGGGCATGGTAAACCAGTATCTCTCCTCAGTTTTGGTGAGCCCAAAGTATGAAAAGGAGGGTTCAGATCTCTGCTGAACCATTTACTGGCTATGAAATCTTAGATAAGACCTGTGGCCTTTCCTGGTGAAGGCTTCTCTTCTCAAGATGAAGTGGTGGGTCTTGAGAACCCTAGGGTTCTTTCTAGCTCAAAAACTTTTGAGTCTAAATGATTGCAGATGACTGTGTATCTACGCTAATAAGAAGATCTAGGAATAGACTTCCTTTGAAAATTACATTTTAATGCCCCCTAAAAAGATGAATTTTTAAAATGCATTGCATATTCAGTGAGTTTAAAATTATGAAACCAATAAAAATATTTTCTTGACGGGCTTCAAAATATACTATGGTATCTTCCTTTTGTCTAGATGTGCTCTGGGGCTGAGGATGTAGCTGAGTGGTAGCATATTTGCCTAGCATCCACAGGTCCTGGGTATAATCCTCAACACCAAAAAAAGGAGGGGAAGGAGGAGATTTTTCTCTGGGTTTGGTTATAATGCAGTTGTCCTGGGCCTAAGCAGAAATCACTACTTGTCACTGTTTTTGGAATTCTTCAGAAAGAATTCTGTGTCTAAGGAAAGACCCACATGTAGGGCTGGCCTAGAAAGCAAGATAATAAGAGCCTGGACACGATCTTAGGGAATAAAAGAAGCTGCTTCATCTCCAGTGGGACCAGTGAAATCACAGAGATGGAGCCCATGGGGGTGGTTAGGGGAATGAGGAGGGAAGTGGGTGGAAAAGGGAGAGTCCTGAGAGCACAGTGTTTTAAGTGGTGTGAGATGCCTGAGTGACCTCTCCATGTCTTGGTGTCTTCCTTTGCAAATAGGGAGTAGCTCTCAGAGTTTTTGAGAAGTAAATAAGGACTGAATGAGAAGTAAAGCACTTGCCATAGGCAAATATTCAATAAATACTACCTCTCACTAACTGCAGAACCTCTAATTAAGATGCATTTTGTTTCCTGATTCAAATGAAACTTATTTCTGACACCAGCCTGCTTCTCCCATTTTGACATCATTTTCTGCTTTCTAAAATGTACATTTGATTTCTTCCCCACATATGTAGGGAGTCACTGAAATAAGTGAATGATCCCTTTTGTGGCTAAATCTAACTCCAGGTCCTTTGTTGATGGTTCCTGTACTTGGTAGGTGACTCTTCCTATAGCATCTACAGGTGCCTTTTGCAGGGCAGGAGCTGTTTGTGTAGTTCCCACCAGGCAGCCCCATATTTCCTCTCTGCTACAGAGCCAGAAAAAGCCCCGTGTTTTGTCCTAACCCAAAAATGAAACCCATCATATAGGAGCAGAAGCGTTGTACTGGCTGAGCAGAGTCCTCCACTGACCTTTCAGAATTAAAGAATGTTGTAGGAACTCTGGCTTGTTAGAACTCTTTCCTGGCAAGAAAACCACTGCGGTTAAGGGTGAGGATAGAGGTCAGTGGGGGCAAAACTCCCCTCTTGGCAAGTGAAAGCAGACCCAAGCCAGATCAGCCGAGGTGAGACCTCAGGGATGCCAGTAGGACTGCAAAGCTTTGGTTGCAAATTAGGCTTACAGCCTTGGGCCTGTATTTCTCATTGAAGGCCCAAGCCCAAGGGAGATCAAACTACAGAAGGATGCTTTCTCATGCCTTCTACAATGAAAATCACAAGATACCAAATCCAAACAGGCATGGGCTAAACCAGAGGAAGCACAGGCCCTACCAGACTCTGCCAAGCTCTGCTCCCTTCAAGGTCACTTGCATAGGAAGCAGGTCCCAGTGTCAAGCAAGTGAACCAACCAAAAGCAACCAATGCTTCAGCAGCAGGAGATCGAGAGAACCCTCTAGAAAAAGATGGCTCTCACTGATATATCCCAGGCACAGGGGTGATCTAGGATCTGATGACACACTTGCCCTGAAGGAAGCTTCTAGAAATAAAATTCCAGAGATTCTTGAGGGCTGGGAAGCAGCAGCAGCAGCTGCTTCCTTCATCCCTCCTCACTCTCCTCTCCAAATGTCTGCATTGTTTATTTCCAGGCCCACCTTAGAGTCCAGAAGGCCAGGTGGGAAAAAGGTTTTTTGATTGATAGTTTGTTGTTAGGTGCCATGGAGTCAGATCGGACTCATAGTGACCCTTATATGGTTTTCAATGGCTGATTGTATCAGGATTGCTTCGGGAATGGATTGCCAAGTCCTTCTACCATGATTTACAGTCTAGGGTCTGGTTGTTGTTGTCGGTGTCCAACTCATAGCCACCCTATATACAACAGATGAAACACTATTACTAGTGCACCTCTGCTATTCATACGGTTTTTCAATAGCTGATTGCTTTTTTCTGGAGTGGGTTGCAGGGTCCTTCTCCCAGGCCTACAGCACCTGGTATTTCCCAGGCGGTCCAAGTACTAACCAGGCTCAACCCTGCTTAGCTTCCGAGATCTGATGGGATCTGAGGCCACAGTGCTGCTGCAGACTATAGAGTCTCCCTATTCGTTCCTATTTGGAGGTGGGGAAGGGCATCAGGGCCCAGGTAAGGAAAACCTCCTGCCCAGGGTCACAGCACCCCTCCGCCTGGCACCGGCTCCTGGGGCCCACAGCCTGCCCAGGGTTGGGAGCCCCGCGGTACCTTGTGGGTGAGTGAGTGCTGCTTGAGATGATGGGGCTGCACGAACTCCATGCCGCACTCGGAGCAGATGTAGGGCCGGATGTCCTTGTGCTTCATCATGTGGTTCTGCAGCTGACTCGGGTACTGGAAGGTCTTGTGGCACTCGGAGCAGTTGTACTGGATGGGGCCGCGGTGCGTGGTGAGGTGCCTCTTCAGCTGCGCCAGGGTGGGGAAGTCGAGGCCGCACTCCACGCAGATGTTCTCGCGCCCGCTGGCGTGCTTCGCCTCGTGGGCCTTGAGCTCGCTGGGGTAGGCAAAGCCACGGCCGCACACGCGGCAGTTGTGCGGCTTCACCTCGCTGTGCTGCATCATGTGGCGCTTGAGGTGGCTGGTCTGGGTGAAGGCCTTGTGGCACACCTGGCATTTGTGGGGCCGCGTGCCCTGGTGCGTCAGCATGTGGGTGTGCAGGTGGCTGAGCTGCTTGAACAGCTTCCCGCAGCGCGTGCAGGCGTGCGGCTTGATGCCGCTGTGGCCCAGGATGTGGGTCACCAGGTTGTACTTGGAGGTGTAGGACTTGTCGCACGTGGGGCACTGCCAGCGCTTCTGCGCCCCGCCCACGTCCACGTAGTAGCTGTCGTCGATCTGGACGTTCACGTCCACCCTCTCCACCTTCTGCTTGGCCTCCTCGCTCTCCTGGGGCTCGGCCTTGCGGGGCACCACGGGCTCCGGGGGCTGCTTGGGCAGGAAGGTGTGGCGGCTGAAGGGGAAGGGCGAGGACGAGGGCACGAAGAAGGGGAGCATGAGGCCCGGGGGCACTTTGGGGTAGTAGGGGTAGGGCGTGGGCAGGAAGGGAGGGGGCGTGGGCTGGGGCCACAGGGCGCTCGGCTTGATGGGCTCCTGCTTGACGGCTTTGCCCCCCAGGTGTTCCAGGGTGCGGTAGAATTGGAAGCCCACATTGCACAGGTCGATCATCTGAGAGTCGCACTTGGGGCGCGGAGGCTGCGGGAAGAGCAGAGGGAGGGGCGGAGGGCCGTGGTGTTTGCTCCCTTCAGAGTGGAGGGCGAGGGCGGCCTCCTCGGCAGGGTGGTTATAGGGCATCTTGGTGGGCATGCTCTTCCGTTTCCGGGAGCCTCCGCCTTCAAAGACCCCAGGGAATCCTTCTAGGTCTCCTGGAGGAGGTTCATACCGAAACTGGGGAAACGGTCCCCGGAGAGCCTCTGGGAAGGGGTGTCTTTGGGGAGTCTTCCCTGGGGAAGACACTGGTTGTAAGCAGTGGGGAAAGGACGAGGTGCTCTTTCCACCTGAGCTGAATTGCACTTCTTCATCTTTGATCATCTTCGGTGCCTTCTGCATCCTTGGCAATTTCCCTTTAAAGACAAAAAAACTTATTGTGTGGTTTTTGTTTTGCTTTGTTTTGAATTTTCTTTTCCCTGAAGGGTTTTGACTCCTGATCAGTCTAATTTATGAAGCACAGTCTTTGTTTAATATTGACCCTCATTTGTCCTAGGGCTGTTTAAAATCCCATAGTTTTTGCAAACTTGGCTACCAGTGTGGAAAGCACTGGCCTCCTGGAGGGGACCCTCAGGCAGGATCAAACAGGGTTCAGTGCAGATCCAGCTACTGAACCATGGGGGTGGAGGAATGCACTTGCTCTGGAGGAAACCTGAGAACTCAGCTGATCCTTGTCCCTGTTTAAAATAAGAGTCCCATTGCCCAAATAGATGAAATGACATGCTCACCAGACTTGGGACCTGCCTGTAATCCCAGTGACTGGGGAGGGGGAGGCAGGAGGATTGCAGATTCAAGACCAGAGGCAGCCTGTGTAACTTAGTGACACCCTGTCTCAAAATAAAAAATAAAAAAAAGGACTGGGAGTGCAGTTCAGTGACAGAGCACTTGCAAAGGATGCATGAGGCCCTTGGCTCAGCCCCAAGTATTGGGGGGAAAAAAAAAAAGAACTGGGTCATATTCTGCTGCAGCTTTTCAGTCTGAGGTGTAATTTCATCTACTAATGATGATGTATGTGTACTTTTTAGGAGGATTTCTTCCATATAGAAAATAATTTTCATTGCTCTTGCTTGGGCCTTTGCTGCAGAAGATAGGACTATTCAAGATTCTGAAGCAAAAGGGACTTTATTTATTTTCAGTGTATTTGTTAGTAATATTTTTAGTTAGTGTACACATTAATGGGTTTTATTATGAAATTACTATATGTGTATATAATTGTACGCTACTCATGTTCACCCCTCACTACCCTATCACGTCTCCCCTCCTTCCTCCTGCTGATCCCCTTTAATGCTGAGCTCAGACCTAGTAATTCTGCAAATGCACTCTGAGCAAGGTGTGCTGCTGAGGTGTACCAAATGGATGGGATCAACATGACTAGGAAAAGCATCTTGGGCAATCTGATGTTATAAAGCCATTTTGGAAATTTATGTGTTCTAAATCTTCACCAGAAAGCAACTTCAAGGGAAAAGTTCCAAGGTTATGAATCTCTATATGCACACGTGGGTGTCCTCCTTGCCTGCAGGTGTCAGAGTAAAGGGGAGCCCTTGGAGGACTCCCATGGTACTCAGTATTTCTCCTGCTGAGCCAGTGCCTGCACCCTGGTGACTGCACCATGCATAACTAAAAGAACCTGAGGGGTTGAAGTCTGGACCAGGCGTCATGCTGCCTTTCACAGATCTTGCCATTTTTCTGTCTTCCTCGCATGGACCCTAGTGGAATGAACCAGTAGTTGACTCCGCTTTTCCAGTGAGGGTCCTTTTTACCCAAATTCTCAGAGTTTCACTGATACTCTTTGTTCATCAGAGGCTCTCAGGGAGATAGTCAGTCCAGCCAGGTATAAGGTCTGCACTAGACCCATCGAATATGGGGCTGGGATAGGGACCTGAACAGACTCAGGGCTCTGGCTGGGCTTGGAGGGCGAAGGTCCTAGGATGAGAGGGCCAACGGTTTCCAGCAATTTCCTACTGTCTTTGGTGAGATGGGTGCAGTTTTTACACATATCCAGGTATCCCCACATTCCATGTGTGTCTTTTTTAAGGTTTGAGAACTACAGTACAACTAAGGCGGAAACAGGCCTTTGGTTACTAAGTCCATGCCACAAAATCCAATTGAGGGAAAAGTATGTCCTTGTTATGTAAATATTTTGGCATTAAAGCTGCTCAGTGAATTGGTCAGAGAATTAAAAAAATAATGTCTATTTATATTTCCTTTGTGTTTATGTGAGCGGGAAGATGATCCTGGTTTATTGTTCTTTCTTTGGCCTTGGGGCTTAGCAATTAAGAACAAGAACTTGAGTGTCCAGCAAATGGTAGGTTTGCTTTCTTCTAAAATTCTTACCAAAATGCAAAGTCTTTTCCTACTACTACCACAGGCAATTGTAGGAAGTGATGTGGATGGTAGGAGAAGGAAATGCTTAGCTTTATGATATTAGTGGGGAAGTAGATAATAAAATGAAAGTTGGGGTGTTGCTGCTGTCAGAAAGTGCAGGCAGGAGGAAGGGACAGCAGAGGCTCTTTGATGGTTTCCCATGTTTGCTACATGGTCTCTTGACTTGTAGGTCAGCTGGTTCATAATTTTGCTCCATCTAAAAAAAAAATTGGCTTTGTGACAAGGCTAAATGTGCCCTATTGAATTAAAAGGAAAATGGCAGATCTTTTCTCTTTAGCCACAGTTGGTTTTATAATACCTTTAGAGATAGGCTCCTTTTTGCAAAAAGCCTGCTCAGACCTGAAAAGATTCTTCCAGGCTGTAAGTTCCTGTCGTTGTCACAGCAGAGCCATCCAAAAGCAAACTGGTTCTTTCTGCTTTATTCTGATCTGATTAAAATAAACTATCATTCCTAGTTCATATTAGAGAGCTTGATTTGAAAAGGGAACATGTCCAAACATGGGTTAGAACTTCATGAGGCTTTTTTTGTGCATATTTTATTATTAGGAAGGTACTTCACAAGTCATGGCTACTGATATGTGATATCTTTATATCATGTGTTATATCTTATGCTGGAAAGTTATCTACTTGGAAAGGAAAGGGAATGTTATCACTAATTTTACAACTGGAAGTATTTCAGTTTGTGCTCATTATTATTGCCTTGTTTAATATTTCTATTTTTAGTTTGACATTATCAACTGATTGATTCCTTTTAACATATTAGGAGTGACAATCCTAACATAAAGTTAATCTCAAAAGCATGTTTATTTTCAGGGTTTGCTTTTTTATGTTATCACCATTGACCTAGTGAAGCAAAGAACCATTTTGAATGGAGGTGGTATTTTTTAAAGGCATAAACAGCACAATTATGTCTCCAAACACAAAAGCTGTATATATATATATATATATATATATATATATATATATATATATATATATTCTAATTTATCACTTATTTTAGTGATATATATATATTCTAATTTATCACTTATTTTAGTGTCTTAAAATTAATTTTGCCCAGTTTCTGCTTTATATATATACGATGGTTCTCTCATCCCTAAAAGAGTAGTCTGTGTGCCCTACAACAAAATCAATAACTCCAAGAAGTTTAAAACAGCCCGGGAAACCACCCACAGACATTTGCACAGATCTTTAAAATAGCAGTTCTCTTATGCAGAAGGATCTTAAGGAGCATTGCCAACCCCTACAGAGGTCAAGGAGAATGAGCTCTGTTTCCCTCTAGGCCTTCTTGGAGAGAAACCAACTGTGGCTGCTGCTAGCCATTAATGTTCCTGTCTTTTGAGCACCAAGTGACAGGGAGAAGGGCTAGGGGGTACACCACCACCACCCAGAAAACAAACCTGCATTGGCAGTAGGGAGTGATTAAGGAAAAAGCAGGGAAAGGATACCTTCCTCAGGAAGTAACTTATCTTGAAATCAACCAAGTTAAAATTCTGGGTGTCCTCAGCAAAAATATTAATAGACTCCTGGAAAACTTCAGTGTGCACCACCCACAGGCTTCCCTCTATTTCTAAAAACAGATCCATAGGCATCCACGGCAGGTACAGGATTCCTGTACAGAATTCCTGTACAGGAGGCAGAAGAGGCTTGGGGAGGGCAATCCGGGTTAGGAGACCCGCTGGTGGGGGCGGGGCCTGGAGGAGGGAGGGGAGCCGCGCCAAGCTCTCTCTTGGGTAGTCATCTCTGGCTGCTTTCAGAGCCCTAGAAAAAATCAGCAGGTTGTAAGACAGTTTCCCACCAGGATGTGTTGAAACAATATGCAGAAAGAAAGAAGAACTGAGATATTAGAAGCAGCCGGCTGTGGGATAGTGGAAAGAGTATTGATTTGGAGCCCGAGGATCTGAGTCTGAATGTTGGCTTCATATTAGCAGCTGTGGGAGACTGAGCAAGTTGATTCTGAGGTCTGACTTTCTCATCCGCGAAATGGAGTTGGGATATCCCCATTGGGTTTTTAGAGGCTTAAAATAGAGTGTGTATGAGAAAACGTTTTAAATACTAGAGAGTGTGGTACCTTGCGGGGAAAGAGAGTACACAGGAAGAGAGGGCTCAGGTCAGCGATCAGTAGACAAACGCTGGCTGATGTCACCTCTGTCTTTCAGACTGAAGCAGTAGGTCACCACTGCCTGGCATTTGAGCTTCTGCTTTGCAAGTTCAAAGCCAAGACTATCCATTTCCACAGCAGTGAAGTTGAACACACTCCAAGAGGTCAATGAGTTTACACATTCTGCCTGGTGATAAGCTTTCTAGTTTAAGCATACTGCCCATCCTTTCCCCATGGCTCCCTTTCCTAGGATGAAGATATCCTCCTGCCTACATTAATAACAGTCTGCTTTGGGGCTTGGGGAGTTAAACAAAGGGAATGAGCCAGCACGTGAGAAGTTGAAGAACTGCCCCTAATGTAATATCAGAAGTCACCTTCTTAGGGCCAGGAGGACCTGTGTGAAACCCAAAGTTGCACACACTGGGACAATGCTGTCTCAATATTGACAAACCAGCTCTTGCAATCCCTGCTAGGCTGTGAGGACAGGGACTGAGTCTGTTTCATTCACTGCTGCAACTCAGCCCGCCAGCATGTGCCTGGCTGAAAGTAGATGCTTAATAAACTGCTTTGTAACAAGAGAAGAAATGAACATGTCTTATTTTTAAAGTTCGTATATGAAACCTTAAAATGTATAATTTTATCTTATACTATTTAGACTGTTGGGGACTTTTAGTATGGCATCAATCTGTTCATTATCACTCTCATACTATTGTTGTTAGGTGCTATTGAATTGGTATCTGATTCATAGTGACCTTATGTACAACAGGCGAAACAATATTGTTAGTTCTTCTCTGTTATTCATAGGGTTTTCAGTGGCTGATTGGTTTTGGGACCTGGGTTTCCAGGTCTTTCTCCCAAGCCTACAGCACCTGGTGTTCCCAGATGGTCTCCCATCCAAGTACTAACCAGGCTGGACCCTGCTTAGATTTCAAGATCTGATGGGATCCGATGCCCCAATGGTAATAGCTTTAGACATTACCCTCATAAGTTCTAGTTATTGTGGGAAATACTCTATACATATAGTTTATGGGATCTATTGCTTACGCTCTTCAGTTTCTAAGGACACCAATCTCCCGAGAACTCTCAGATTCAGGGTAAGCCCTAAATCCTGGATACACTAATGCTGAGGAGCCAGTCTCCAAGTGACACAAAATTCTGCAACCTAGCCAAAAAACAGATTCCTGAAAAGTCCAAAGGGCAGCTAAGGGTAGAGATAAAAACTCTTGGACTGAGCATGGGAAATATAAACCAAGATTGGTGGTCACCCTGCCCCTTCTCACTCTAAAGAAGTTAGTGCAGCCTTCATACTACTGAGAGGAAAAGACTTTACAATAACCATACATTTTCATCGCTATAATCATATACCATTCTAAGGTCTCTGGCTTTCTACCCTATATACTCACTCACCAAGCCCAGTGACTATAAATCAGGAAGCAGGGAGTTTCAGGAAGAAAAAATTGGGTTGATCTGTGTTAAAGGAATCTGGGACTCAAGATACTCTATCTTCCTTATCTGATATTATTCATGGAGTTAGTTATGAGGAAATAGGGAATGGATAAATTTAAAAAACTCAAATGAAAAAATTTTTCTTTCAACCAAAAGACCCAATTAGAAATGTAAGGCCTAACTAAGATGAAACCACACTTTGCTGTGGGGAAAAATGCTTCTAATAATGCCCTTTAATTAGGAATTCACCTACTGCACCAAAATATAAATATTTCCCAGATAAAATTACTGGTATTTTGTGGTTCTCATTTGAATTGAAGGTCATTACAGTAAATGCTATTAGAAGAGTCATAGTGAGTCAGCATGCCAGGGACAGATTTATCTCCACTCCGTGACACTGATTGCTGTTCATCCTGAAATTCACCAAGGAGTATTCACCTTCACAGGAAAGAGAGAAACTGTATTCTTCATTCCATGAAGCTTTCAGTGTTTCACAGGGAAAGGGTTACATTTTAGAAGGACCTGCTTCCCTTTTAATTTGAATGTGGCAGTTTACTTATGTGGTTTACCCTGGAACTTTGTTCTCAACAGAGATAGAAGCAGAGAGGAGGTGAGGATAAGGGCAAGTGAGGGGATAAGGAGCAGTGGCAAGGCCCTCCCAAGCCTA